>SNQJ01S0033318.1:81181-111316 GCA_010110895.2 Picea sitchensis | reverse complement strand
GCCACCATTCCAACAAGCTTGTTTTCATCTGCATTTTACAATTTTAGCTTATTTCCTTATTGAATAGAAAACCAGTTTTACTGTATCTCTGTTATTCTATGTTAAGAATTTGGTAATAATCTATAGTCATTTCGTTCTGCTCATAAAATCCGGATCATTGAAATTGAGATTCACAATCAAACTGAGGTAATCCAAAATGTAACTTAGATTGGAGCCAATGAGGGAAATGATCAAGAGAAACATCATTTTGATAAACTAGTCCAAGATATAACCAAGTAGATGCTAGAGGGAAAATCCCCCCTTTAACTACACCAAGGTTTAAGATGTAGACAGAGCGAATGACCATCTAAAAGACAATCTAGTTTCTACTCTACCCCCAAAATACAAAAATAAATGAAAAGAAAGCAATAAGAGAGGAGATTGGGTAACTATACCTTTTATCCTATGTTTGGTGATGATCTCATCAAGCTCTGTAGCTCAAAACTCTTCTGAAGGATGACCTGCATCCAAAGATAGGCAAACAAGGACTACAAGCATGCAACTTCTATTCATAAATTAGGGTTAGATATCAAATTTCATACATAAATCAAAGAAGAAGACATAAAACATCATTATTTGGGATAGAGAAAATAGATTCTTTTATTCTTCAAACAAAGACTGAAACTTACAATCTTTGTTGGCCACGGTTCCGTGAACCTGGTTTGGGCTCCTCTTTACAATACTCCAAGTACACCTTCAATAGGCCTCTTCTCACAATCTTCTTAACTCCTCAAGGAAGAGGAATAGATTGAATGGAAGAAAAGGGCCTGAATGAGGGAAATATGAGCAAGTTACTCACAAAAGATTGAAAATGCTTGGGTAAGGAGAGGAGTGAAATTGGGAAGAATTTTGTTGTTATTATTCTTGGATGTGAAATGAGACCCCAACACCTCCTTTTATATGACAAAAGGATGGTTATTCGGTTGGGTGATGAGCTATAGTAGGTGAATTGGTTGGGAAACCTCCAATAGCCCGTGAATTTCATCAAATTCCTTAAATCTTTTTAATTTTTGCAACTTTTGCAAGAATATAGGGGTTGTTTAGCGTGCAACAAGCGTATGTAAGTGGCTTTTATAGCATACAACATGCATATGTATGCATCTGTAGTGGTGCAGGGCATGTACATGCTCTAAAAAAATGTTTTTTAGGAAGATATTCTCAACAATGACTTGGAAAATGATGCAAGTAAGAGGGCCAAGGCCATGTATGCATGGATAGGGAATTTTAGGAGTATAACAGATGCCCCCTAATTTCTGATGTTAGAAGAGAAACTGATGGCCAAAATGAATTACAACATCTTCACCAATGTACAAAATCAAGTGAGCCCGGGACCAGAGTTCGGGAGGTGCCATCTGCAAAACAACAACTATCTCTTTGAGGAGGGAATAACCATGCTCGTGATGAAGTAAATCATGGTTTCCAATCAAATACACTGCAGATCCATGTCATATAACTATATAAAGTGTAGCCACAAGCAATACATAACAGATCTACATCTCAAAATCAGTTGAATATATACAAACACAGTATGTATCTTCAAGAAGCTAGTGATGTGTGTGGCTAGAGATGAGGCATTCAGAGCTTGAGCAACAACTTCAAGATATTCAAAACTCATGTAGGATTACAATGTGAGTGTATAACTTACTACCATGAGGTCTTCAATGACTCGTTGGGAAAAGACACAGGGATCTCGATGATCAAACAAAGAAATTCGTCGATTTCGAATCTAGACTTGATTGGACTCTCAGGACGACCGACTCATGGAAGCCAAGAGACAACTACAGAAAGGCCAAATCAGGTTGGGTAAAAATTCCCTTGGAAAAAATCACGAAAGATGATCAGACTTAGGCAGTATGACATTGACATAAGTTTGTGATGCAGGAGGCAACACAAACTCTCCATGTGTCTGAAAGAGTAACCAAACAGAGGAGAACACAACTCTATGTAGCGAGAAAAGATTCCTAAGGTCATACTAGATCCCAATGCTTGACGAAAAAATGAAAGGATGTGCTTTGTCCATGGGCGACTCTCTGTGCTGCCGAAAAAGGAATAAATATTTCCCGTCCCCTCTTTTTGGAATATTTATTTTTTTTGTCTTTTTCAATTTTTTTAAGAGCTTGAAAAAGAATAAAAGAATGCTACGCTACAAAGGAGGAACACATGTCACAAACAAGCATACTAGTTACAAGCGCAAGGAACATACTAATGCTAAGAGCAAGGAGACATGTGCAGGAAAAGGACACTCGGGGAAAATTCCTCCATTGGTCAAGGTGTCAGGTCGCAGAGGCAAGAAATGCTACAAGGCTTGTGTATAAGGAATGCATCAAAGCTTCACTTGAGAGCAACATGGAGCCGGAATTAGGCCAAGGACACAAATATGAGACTCACAAATGCAATTAAGAGAGACACAATGAGCTCCCTTCTATGTAATTTTTACATGACCAGAGAAGGTAAGATAGGTAGTTTTTTCACGTTTAGAGAGTCTCAAAAAATGCAAAAGAAGACTCCAAGGATTACCTTTTTCGGAGATAGTTTGGTTGGTTCGAAAAATGGGTAAACTTGCACCGAAAAGACATTTATTTAGAACCATTTTAACGAGTGTGATAAAGACAAGATCACTTGGAAATATTTTCAATTTTAAGGAGTCTGAAAAGAGATTAACTATGAAATCATAACCTTTTTCTGAGTTTAGTCTCTTTAGCTCGAAAAAGTATAAAATTTACTGAGGAGAACTCTCTCAGCGAGACAAATCTCTCGAGGTGTACCTTTTTCCGCTAAAATCTACAAGATGGAAAAAGGTTTAAACTCATGCCAGTAGAGATTCTTCTGGACCAATTTAATGAGTGTGAAGGAATAAGGTCACTCGACGATATTTTCAATTTTAGGGAGTCTGAAAAGAGCTTAACTTTGGACTCCGGGGAGGTTCCTTTTTCATAATTAATCTCCAAGGCCCGAAAAAGGTGATAAACCAAAACTGAGGAGAATGTTCCTTTTTCGAGGATTAGTCCCTCATGCCTGAAAAAAGTGTTAAAATTACACCTGAGAATACTCTTCTAGCGAACCGAAGTTCCTAGAGCATACCTTTATTCATGAAATTATCCATCTAGACTGAAAAAGGGGTAAACTACCGTCGGATAGATGTTCCTTCAAATTTTAGTTTGGCGAGCATGAAGGACAACAAGATCGCTTGATAATATTTTCATTTTTATAGAGTCCGAAAAGGGATTAAAGAAGACTCAAGGGGGCTACTTTTCTCAGTTAATCCAAACAAGATCGAAAATAATAAATATAGTCTCGTTGGATGTTGCTTTCGAATTTCAAAGTGAGCTTGAAAGACAACAAAGCATGCTCATTAGAGAGTCCCGAGGGTAAGGCCTAGAATGATGGTGCATCAAATGGATGAGGATTTATCTCATAATCTTGACATGACTAACAAGGAATCAGAAGCCTATGGTCATTATTGACATCATGGATGCCAAAATGCAGTAAGGATCTACCTAGGGAATCCATATAAAGGTAAGCTCTACCACCTAATTACGACACTTCTAGAGTAGAAATGAAGGTTCCGTCTCGTACTTTGGTAGGGTCGATCCTATGGAAAATCAAAAAAGAAAATGATATGCAGAAAGTGGAAATGAAATCCTAACTTATATGCAAAAATTTGGAAAAATGACTTTTACCAAAGGATACCAAAAAGTGACCCATCCCAAAAAATTACCAAACCAAAAGGAAACGAGTAGCAGAACGTCCAATAAGAAACTTAGAAATAGAATCAAGTGATCACCAAGCTAGGAAAAAGGACAAAGGGGGTCAAAAAGTGGAAAAATGGCAAACAAAGTCTATAAATAGAAGCTTATAACTCATTTTTACCATTGCAATTCAACTTAGTGTTCATTCATGAGGGCACAACCTAGACTTCTCAATGCTCTTGTGGAGTATTGGCACCTAGATGCAGAGGAATTTATGTTAAAAGGTCAATCAATGAACCCCATGACCAAGGATATCTACTTCTTTACTGGCCTCTCTAGGAGAGGGGAACCATTCATCCTTAGGAAATTCCCCCCTAGGACTTTCAACATCGGGGATTAAATCTGAATGTATTATGAGGCTAGAACTGAGAAGGTAGGTTCTCAAGTGTCAATTCACAAGATCACAAGTTTATCTCTATGTGTGATCTTACTGTCGATCAGGAAAATCACTGGATCCACAGCCCTACATCAAGCCTCCAGACACACATGCATTGTGTCATTCAGTGCTTGGAGGTGCACATTTTTTACTGGAGTACAACCATGTTGATGTGCATGAAGAGACAACTTATAGAGTGTCACTAGCGTACCAACAAGAACTTCGGGTTCGATACCATTTTGTGCTCCTTTTTCTTCGAGAAGGTGCCCAGTCTCAATCTGAGAGAGACAGTACGGGGGCATCTGTGTTACACATTATTTTAGTCATCCCTATGACCGTTAATGATGTAAATCTATCTATTGCCTTCAGAGAGGTTAGTGGCCTAAATTCCTGAAGAAAGAAGGGAGAAGAACTTTTACTGAGAGAAGAAGTTGTATTTTCCTTTGTAAAAACCCTATTAAGGAAGATTTCTGTAGGTTGCACTATACACAGAGTGTGGAAATGCCTGATTTCCACACTGTTCTCTATAGCTATGTTGTGGAGTTTCCATATGTTTCTCTATAGCTAGGGTGCAAAAATTTCTATATGTGGGAAAAACGAGAATATTCTCGATGCTTCTAGAAGGAGAATATTCTATGGTGAGGTGGCCTCCTAACAGTTTGGATCTTACTTGATTTCATGATTTAGTGGGATAATCCTAACCTCCTCAACTTATCCTCTTCAGCTTATAAAAGGAGAGGAGCTCTCATGAAGAAAGTTAGCTTGGCTTGGGATTAAGATTTTAGATTGGAAATTTGGCTTGAGATTGTTAGCTTGGTTGGATTGGCTTTGATATTTGCTTTGTCAAGATAGATTGTGAGTAGCTATTAGATATACAGTCTCAAAATCCATAGATTAGAAGTGTGTGGGAAGCAAGGAACTGTTGGAAGGAACCTGACAACATCAAGGCATCTGGTTGTATCTTTCTTCAACATTCTTTAATACAGATAGACTTTTCTTTCCTATATGAATGTTATTTGTTCCTATTGTATGATTCCTTGATCACGTACATAGTTTCATATCAAATAGATTTTGTTTTTCTTATCTTCGTTGGATTGTGTTCCTTTGCAAATATTTCTCCATAAGCCTCGCAACGGAGCTTGGATTGCATTGGCAAAGTCAGATATTCGATATTTAAAAGGTATGTTTTAGATCCATTTCCCATTTGATAATTGAAATCTAAGGAAAGAGTAGTGTATTGTCTTGTTTGTTCTAGTTTTGTAGTGAATCTAGGGGGATTGATTTGTGTCCGCACTTAACAATTAGCTCGATAAGAATGAGATTTGAAAATACAATTTAGAAGATAAATCCTCAAGTTCACAAAAATACACCAAATCATTGACCAAAATAAGCAACATAAGAAATAGAAAAAACCCTTGAAGTAGGGTAACACCATATGTTGATAACACTCCTCAATAATAAGCAACATAAGAAATACAGAAAACCCTTGAAGTAGGGTAACACCATATGTTGATAACACTCATCAATAAAGTCTTTTCACATTTATTATGTTCACACTACAACAATATATATCTAACTACCATAGTGAGTCTTATTCATAAATATAGTGGACCTAGTCCACCTTGCATTGAATTACCACTCAACTATTATCACCAGGACCCCCCTTAGCCCCCCATTACCTCATTAGCTACACTACACTACTTAATAAATCATCACACAAGATATAAAAAATCTCATATTATTATGGCGAAAACCCTTAAGGTGGGCAACATCAGAGAATCGACCATTTTAAGGAAGGTAAAGGGATCCAATTCCTTGATCACTTTACCCTTGGAGGGGCATCCCTCCCAGTGAGCTATGTCTTCCAAATACAACACTTATTAAGACATATACTAAATTTGAATATATAATCTAGAGGATAAATACTCAACTTCATAAAAATAAACAAAATCATATAAATAAAACCCTTAGGGTAGGGTAGCACCATATATTATTATTTGTGGAAGGAATGCACTCCCTACAATACTTGTTTTCTACAATAATAATGTTCTTCACTATTATCACCATTCGACCCCATTACCACCTTACCTAGAGAATATTATATTAACAATTAGTATTATTATTAATAAAAGGAGTTGATTTAAAAATAATTGATATCCATTAATTAACCACACTAGTGTTTGGTTAAGAACAAAAATTTTATATAGTGCGAGGTCACAAGTTGAGACAATCTCATTAAATACATAAAGCCCATCTTAATCTTATTTGTTTATTTATTTGTTTATTTCAAGTAGTACAATGCTTTAGCTGTGCATTTGGATTACTACATGGGCTAGTTCTATATGTCTCCAATGAGATTTTACTATTTTTAATATCTGGATTCCCATACCTATTAAACTATAACAAGGAACGTCGATAATATATATCGAATAAAATGTTTCACATCTATCATGATTGCCAAGACATCTACGTATTCCCTCACAGTTGTTTCCTGAAAATGGTTTGCCACGATGCTTACTGGCTTCGATGGTTGTTTCCACCAACTGAAAAAGTCATCTCTCTCGGATTCCACTGATGGGGTTGAGGCCCCATAGCCATTACCCGGGTTGGAGGAAGCTTCGCGGTCATCACCTTTATTTTGATTTGTTGGTGGCATTATGAAAACCGTGGACGTACTGAATAATTTGTATATCTTTCACTTTTCCCCACAGAACGACATATTGATATCAGTTGATAACCGTATTGCGAAAAGATCTCCTCCCAACACACTGTACTATTAATTGGATCATAAGTACGATTGGTGAGTTAAATCCTACTGTCAAATCTCTAATCGATGTCGCAAATAATGGTGATCAAATCTGCCAATCAAAAGTGTTGACATAACCTATTGAATCATAACTACGGCCACGAATAAGAAAATCCCAATTAAGAAAAACCAATTCACTTTGGCCACATCGATGAAACGTTATTGTTCTCTCAATTATGCGTTCCACAAAGAAATCACAATGACATATATTAAGAAAAAGTACACTTATATCAAGATTTAAGGAGTTACTATAGCTCCAACAACTATTACCAAAGTTTCTGTGTCAATAGGCTAGTACTAAGAGAATTGAATATCAAATAATTTTCATGGTTTTAATGCATCATTAGTGAAGGAAAAAATTGAAGAACTGTATTCCTTACTCTATGTATATAGGGAATTATGGCTTGAAAAACTCTAAATTTGAAAGAATAGAAGCTTGGGTTCTGCCACAATATATATTCTCTCAAGGTAAATTTAAAATACATTATCCCAAAGGGATAAGAAATCAACATGCAAAACAATTGAATATACCATGTTATTATTCGCATGATCCATGTGATGAAGATGAAGTAAATAGAGGGGCCATATCATGAGAATATGTGCAAGTTAGAATTAATAAACAATATCAATTTTCATCCCATCAACAAAACAAAGAATTGGAAGAAGAGAAGAACACTCATGAAGTTGAGAGAAAAGAAAAGGAAGATATTGAAGCGAAGAAGAAGATAGAAATGGAAGAAAAAACTAGGATAAACAATGAAGGTGATAAACTCAAGAAAGAAGTTGAGAAAAAAAAAAGAAAAAGAAAATCTAAGGCAAAGACGCTATTGGTAAGAAGAAAGATGAAGAAGATAAATCTCCTAGGTAGAAAGCATAGGAAGATAAGATACATCAAAGTGAACTTGAAAGAAGGATTTTGTGTAAATGGGGAACCAGAAAGATTTTGACAGATGACATATCTACTTTGGAAGGACGTGTTTCTTTTTGCATTTCCACATGCCTTATGCAACAGAAACCACAACTTCAATCAATGAGAAATATAGATCATCTAATTTGTAAGAAGGAAGACCATCTAATTTGTAAGAAGGAAGACCATCTCACGATCGTCATTCTTATTAATCTGAAATTGTTTCCTTGACGGTGTAAAAAAAGTTGTGATACACCTTGCATGTGTTATAAGCGCATGCATTTTTGGCAACGTAATCTTACATACGTTACATGCAAGGCAGGGACAATATGTGCACCGGTTACGGGATTCTTGATTCACTTTCCATGCATCTAATGAATATTAATATGAAGCCATTGATATAATATCAGTTTAGATTCATCTATTATCAGTAAAAAAAAATATCAATTTTTCCGGGATGCAAACACAATTTGAAGAAATGTTTATATGTCTAAGTATTTGATATCTCTCCATAAGTAAAGAATAATTTTAAAATCCAAGTTTTTTTATATGTTGATATAAAATTATTTTAATTAAAGATGAATGTTGATATAAAATTATATAGTTAAGGTGGATGTTAATTTTTTTGAATGCCTCCCTTTTTCCAAAGAAATACGAATGTTGATATAAAATTATTTAGTTAAGATGGATGTTAAAACATTTTTTTAAATGCCTCATTTTTCATTGTTTAATATATATTAAATGCCACATGTAAGCTTCATAAAATTGAGCATTGAAGTAATTATTGGTCTCCTTCATTCTCAAAAATAGAAAGCACCTATTAAAGAAATGAGAATTTCTTACTTTCAATTACTCTATTACTTTCTCTATATATAGAATTGATATAGAATTATTATTTTTCTTTTTAATTTTGGAACTAATCTATTAAAATTAGATAAAAAAGTCTAAATGATTGTTTCTCGGAATGGACAAAACTTTAACTTGGGTCTTCCCTTATTGGGAAATAAGGCGGGCAAGAGACTTGATCATCCCCGGGGCCTACCCTTTGGTGGGAAACTAGGCTTACAAAAAAATCTTAGAGCTACTTGTTTGTTTGCTTGCTAACATAAGACTAGAAAAAACTTGAAAGTTATAGATTAAAAACTGAAAAAAGAACAAAAGCTTGAGCGTCAAGAGTGTTTATCGGTCACGATGGGAGGGCCATCCAGAGGAATTTCTCTTACAACGAGGCAGCGACCAAAATCGTTGTCGTTGTCACTGGGGGGAGTTGGAGCTATCCGAGCTTGGATGCTTAATTGGGAGGCTTGCACTCTTGATGAAGTGATCCATCAACACACTGTGCTTTCCTGGAGCGGTCACAGGAACTGATTTGTTGGCAGTCTCCTAAGGTGTGAGGCGCTAGGTTAGGTCGCGGAAGGAAGAGGACGGGTGTTGTGGGAGGGAGGAGAAGAAGGAGGAGGTTGAGGGTGGGGGAGTGGGGTGAGAAAGGTGATTTAGGAGGGCTTTGAACAAAGATGCTCGGGAGGCTGAGGAGGGTGCATGCGAGAAAACTTTTTACCATCCAGTAATTGCGACGGTTCCTGGAGGTGCGTCGAGATGTTGGGAGGGAGCCTGAAACCTCTTCTTCCCATTCGTTTAGAGATTTCCGCAAAGAGTCTAGGACCGAGAATTAATAGCCATTATGGTTGGCCAGGATGGGTGGGGGAGGAACTGTGGAGGCTCGCCCACCACGGCCACTTCACCCCAAGGTGGGGGTGGCACCTCTACGGAGAGGTGTGAGAGCGGAACTGTGCTTTTTGGGCATTGCGAGGGTGGAGGGCCACCACTGAATGCAAAGAGAAAAGAGATTACACCTATGGAGAGTAGAGAGCTAGATCATGGAGGAGATAAAGGAAGAATGACAAGAGAGCTCATGGCTGGCAGAGTGATAGGCACCAAGAGAAGGGGGGTCAAATCGTGTGCCATTAATGTTACCAACCTTCGCAAGTGCATGGACTGGTGTGATGTACAATAGCCATGCAGGCGGGGAGCAGAGGCCATGGAAGGAGTAATGGAACAACATCTCAGGTTGGGAGGGCGTTTAATACGCATGAGGAGGGGGGTGAGGTGGAGTGCACCCAATTTTCATGTTGCATGTTGAGGGGACTTGAGGAGCCCACCAGGTGGACGGGGGTGACACCTGCATCCAGGGGAGAAGAATCCCTAAGCATAATGTCAATATAGAATCTCCTAAGGGAGTGGTTGGAGAGGTCATCCATGCTTAGTTATTGAAGTTCAAAGTTGTCTTTGAAGCTTTCTTTGGAAATTTTGTCTTCCAGGGATTTCTCCTTGCGTCAGATGTGGATGAAGGAGATGGATTCCCTAATTCCATAAGTTGAGCCAAATGATGAAGACCCTATTCCAAACACTCAACTAGGGATATTTTTGGTCTTGGATAACGCATTTTGAGGATGAACTTCCAGAGATAATTAGTTGAGATTCGCCTTCAAATAAAAGAGGAAAGAGTTCTATTTTTCAAGTAATTTTGAGGCCATGGAGGAGACCCAAGAGTTCAACAGAGTTGTTGCTATCATGGCCTATGGCTCTGTAGTAAATACAGACAATGGCACCTTTCTTGTATCTGAAGATGCCTACAAAACCCGTAGGACCAGGATTATGTTTTGAGGCACCATCGAAGTTGAGTTTGGGGAAACCATGAAGAGGAGATGACTGGTGCACTCGGTTTGAGGGGGGCCTCATGTGGGAATTTGCAAAAGAGAGGGGTCTAACATGGGTGGCAAGAGTGGTGTCCCATCGCTGAAGAATTAAAGCTTCGGGTTGGTTATGTTTCTTTAAAGTTGAGGTCAATTAGGATTGAGAGAATTTTCCGCTATCCATTTTCTGCAAATGGTCTAGAGGGTGCCTCTAAGAAAGACCTGGTCTCCAAAATGCGTCGGTTGCTCTCTTTCCATATGTTCCATATAATGAATCTAGGGAGAAACTGCCATACACGGTTGAGAATTGTGTTCTGGTAGGGATTGCCAACCCAATTTTTTAGAGTACGAGTTATGTTTCCATGAGCCCAGTCAGATTTTCTATAGAACATCGCTTCATTATCCCATATGTTGTTGGAGAAAGAACAATGGTCAAGTAGATGGTCTATGGATTCCTCATTGTTGTTGTAGAGAACACATCTCAAAGATCTAGAGAATCTTCTTTTGAGGATGTTGTCCCAAGTTAGGATGCACCTGTGGTGGATCAATCATAGAAAGATTGAGATCTTTGGCCAAGTTCCGAGGAACCAAAGCTTGGCCCAACTAGGGTCTGGAGGATTTGGTGGAGGGGGGGTGATATGTTGATAGGATTCTTTGAAAGTGAAAATTCCTTTTGGGGAGTACCCCCATATGAGCTTGTCATTGTCCTGACTGATTCAAATTTTTTTGATTGCTCACATATTGCATGATTTGCATTCTGGATTCTATTGGCAAGTGGAGAAGGGAGTTGTGGAGAGGTAACCACTTCCTCAAGTTTTGTTGATATGTAGTACGCCAATGGTCCTTAAACTTTTTATTTCCTTGTGGTGGTAAATTATGTTGTCTTTCCAATCTTGGAAGCTACTGCCAAGAGTTTGACCAGAAATTTGCTTGGGCGCCATTTTTTATTTCCCAAAAGTTTTGTTGTTGGATGAGGTTACATTGGCATTTTACATAATTCCAAATGAGGGAGCCCTGAGAGTTAGGAGTGAAGCAGTTCAAATTGTGAGGGTCCCAATTTGAGGCATATTTTTTGCGCCAAATATGTGCCCAAGTATTGGAGTTGTTGGATATCCAATTCCACCTGGTTTTTGTGCTGAGAGTTTCATTGCTCTTGATTGGATCTCTTAGGATTAGGCCTCCCATTTTTTTTGGTGAACAAATTGTGTCCCATTTGACTAGAGCCCATTTGTGGGTGTTGTTATCACCACTCCAGAGAAAAGTACATTGTATCTTGCATATGGAACCCATTTCCAGGGGATGCAAGAACAAAAGAAGAGATACAAGAGGTATCACTTCCAAAAATATTTTAAGATAACTAGCTCCCACTAGATTGATGGTTTTGAAGGTCTAGGAGGAGATGTTTTGAGATAATTTGTCGATGAGTTCCTTCTAGGTAGAGTGTTTGATGGCTAAAGCAATTAGGGGATCACCCAAGTATTTGGAGGGAAGAGAGGAGAAGCAAAACCCGTGGTCTCTAGCAATGTTTCGTTGGGTATTGGTGGGCATGTTGAAGAAGAAGATGAGAGATTTGTCCAAATTAACAGATGCTCCCGAAAGGGCATTTGAAAAAGGTGTTGAGAAGGATTTAAGGGTGCACTTTGAATGGAGGGTGTGCCAGGAGTAGGTTATCGTCAACAAATTTTTGGTGGGTCAAGGGATGACTATTGTGGAGAATCGGTCCTTTAAGAGAGCTATTTGATATGGCATTTTCTAGAATTTGACTTAACCCTTCAACCATGAGGATAAAAAATAAAGGGGAGAGGGGATATCCCTTTGTCGAATTCTCAAGAAGGATGAAGGTGGGGGAGGGGATATGCTGACAAGAAACAACAAAAGGTTGGAGGAAAGGAGAGAGGTTCCAACGCACTCCAGCCTTGACCGAAGCCAAAGGCTAGGAGAATATTTTCAATGTAATCCTAGCTGAGGCGATCAAATTTTTTTGAGAGGTCTAGTTTAAGAAGCATGCCCGGTTTCATGGTGATTTTTAGGGAATGGATGACCTCATGTGCTAGAATAATTCCATCCATAATATTCCTTCCCTCGACATATCCCATTTGTTCGGGGGATATAAGTAGGGGAAGGAGAGGTTTTTAACTTGTTTTCTATGACTTTAGCGATGATTTTGTATATGACATTGCATGAGCTATGTGTCTGGTCTTACTTGGAGTTGCAACAGTTTCTTCTTTGGGGACCAAAGTGAGGAAGTTATCATTGAGGGAAGGGAGGATCCATTGACGATTGTACGATTCTTCCACGATGTCCAACACATCCCTCTTTAGTAGATCCCAACAAGAATGGAAGAAGTTTATTGTAAAACCATCTGGCCTGTGAGTGGCTTCTTTCATTTGCATGACAACACATTCCACCTCTTGGAGACTAATTGGGTGCATTAGGGAGGCATTGTGTTGATCAGTGACCATACAAGGGATGTGGTTGGCTACTCACTAAATCGCATCCCCCCTGGAGTGGTTCTCCACCTTCAATAGATGTTCATAGTAGGAGACCAACTCAGTTTCTATTTCCTTGTGGGTTTCGAGGCGAAAAGCTATATTGGTTTTAAGGTAATATATTTTGTTACGCATTATGTGTTGTATGGTTGAGTGGTGGAAGAAAGAGGTGTTGTGTTTTCCTTCCTTCAATCTAGAGATTCTTGATTTTCCATCATTTCTTCTACCGACATCGCCTCATTTGGGATCAATCTCCGATTTCTTATGAGAGAGAGTTGTTGAGGTCCTTCCGGATGATCTATTCCTAGGGTTTTTTATTCTCTGGTGTGTTTTGGCTAAGAAGATGTTCCCAAAGGTCGTTATGTTTCACACTTTCAGATGTTGTTTCAAAATTTTTAGCTTTTGTTAAAATTTATACATTTATAGTGTGGCCTAGGGATGGGTGGATGGCCAATAGTTTTGGATCATAGGCTTGAACTATGGGATGGATAACCATAATTTTTGGAATATGAAGGGCTTAAATGATCCTTTTCTCTCGGTGGTAGTGTAATTTAGATGGGTCGATCCTGAGCCCCGAGGAAGGGGAGAGAATGGAGGAGGAAAGATCATCCATTGATGTTGTGACATCTTCGGAGACAAGAAATATTTCGAGGCATGAGGCGATATGAGAGAGACCTCCATGTCAATTATTCTAGGTCTAAATTCCATTGGTGTTTTCCAGATCCACCAATTCATTGTTCTCAATGAAGTTGAAGCCGATGTCCCACAGGTGAGTAGGTAAAGGACCCCCTTTTTTCCCGAAGATTGGTGATGAGTTTGAAGTCACCACCAAGGATCCAATTATGTCTAGGTTGTTCTTTCTTATACTAGTCCAAGAGGTTCAAAAGATTGATCATTTTTTCAGAAGTTTGAAGACCATGGACATTAGTGATAAAGCCATGCATGTTTGTACCTATAAGGTAGTAGAATGTTGAGATGGAGTTTTTGGTGGTGGTGAAGTCATTGAAGGTGATGGATGAAGAGTTTCAAGCAATTGCGAGACCACCTGAGGACCTGGCCGCATCCACTACAAATGGAGTTGTTGTTTTTCCGGTCACCCAAAAGCATAGTGTATGGATATTTTCAACGTTTTTGTTTCATGAATCATGAGTATTGTGGTTTTTATTGGTGAATTTTCTTGCAGATCTTTTTGTGTTTGATGAGACCATTGATGCCCTTAACATTCCAAGAAATGACTTTCATTAGGAACCTTGAGTGTTGGAAGAAAAAAATTCGCTGAGTTGAGCATATTTCCTTGACTCCACTAACTTGGAACCCAGAGAGGCGATGCATTGGAGATCATTAATTATTATTGCAAATACTGTTTTTAATGAGAAATGTGGAATTTAACCAATGAGAAATATGGAATCAATGATATCTACATCATTAATTATTATTGCAAATACTGTTTTTAATTATTGCAAATAGTGGATATTGATCCAGTAATTGCCATAATTATTGCAAATACTGTTTTTAATAATAATAAAGCAGTGGATAATGCGTCAAGCGAAGTAAATACGTGAACGTAACAAAGATATGTGCGCGCTGACGCCTACGGGAGAAGTGTAAGAATGCGACGAAGAATGATGAATCCGTAGGAAGGTATGAGGCGGATTCCTGGACCTTGCAGAATTTCTCTCGTCAATATTTTGGACTTTTTAATCACTCGTTTTCGTGCATTTCCACGCATTATAAAACACAGCGGGAATTTAACCAATGCGAAATGTGGAATCAATGATATATATATATATATATATATATCCAGAAAGACCACTCATGACACCCATAATCACTAAGCTCTAAAATTACAAATAAAATACATCGTGCAGTATCTAAATTATAACGACGGATGGCCAAAAGTAGTGGTTGCTTTACAAATTCAGTGCTTTAACGAGTCGGCAATTTAAGCAAATATTGTTAATAAGATTAACGTAACCTTAAGAGCAATTTAGTGGTGGACACGAAAGGGCCTTCGGATTCTCCTCGTCCATGATTCGGCTATTATTATATCTATGAAATTGTTAGTGTTCCACGTTCATGGTTCTTTCTCCATATATTTTAATTACTATATACTAACAAACGTACACTTATTTCTAAGTTGATACATGTTAGTCTCAATTCTCACATTTCACATCCAATAATGACGGGTTCAATATTTATCTAAAAATAATTGCTTGTCAAAGTTCACCAATATTAGCAATATCAAAGTTCACCAATATTAGCAATATTTATCTAAAAATAATTGCTTGTCAAAGTTCGCCAATTCAACCAAATTTGATGACTATGGTGAAACTTACCATAAATATAGTCAACCATGATCTACAATGAATAAACATAGTCAAATTTCTTCACCATGATTAAGATGGTAGACTATAGTGAGCTATGATTAAATATAGTAAACAATTTTGAACAATAATCAACCATGGTTAGCAATATCTATCTTTAGTATAAATGTCACTCATAGTGAACTATAGTTGACCATGGAAAACTTTATTTGAACATGGTCAATCATAGGTAAGCATCATTAACCATGGTCAACCAAAATTAACCATAGTTAATCATAGTCAACATGCACAACATTTCCATTATTAACCACGGTCAAGAATATCCAACATGGTTAACCATAGTTAACCATGCTCAACAATAGCCAACATGGTTAACCATATTCAATCCTAATCAACCATAGTTAGTCATCATCATCAATTCTCACATATGGCCAACAAGGTCAACCATAGTAAATCACAACTATCCGAGTTAATATGGTCAATTGGTGTCAACCATTTTTATCCATAGCCAACCATCATTAACCATGGTTAAACAAATTAACCACCATCAACTATAATCCACCTTTTTCCACCATAGTTAACATGGTCAATTACAGGAAAAGTCACCATGGTCAACCATAGTAAAGCATTATCAACCATAACAAATTATAGTCAACATGGTCGTCAACCACAATCGCTAGAGAAATGATCTAGAGAAACATCATTATGATAAACTAGTCCAAGATATTTCCAAGTAGATGCTAGCGGGAAAATCCCCCCTTTAACCGCACCAAGGTTTAAGATGTAGACAGAGCGAATGACCATCTAAAAGCCAATCTAGTTTCTACTCTACCCTAAAAATACAAAAATAAATTAAAAGAAAGCTCTAAGAGAGGAGATCGGGTAACTATACCTTTTATCCCATGTTCGGTGATGATCTCCTCAATCTTTGTAGCTCAAAAGACTGAAAGTCTCCTCCCAAGGCTGACTTGCATTCAAAGATAGGCAAACAAGGACTACAAGCATGCAACTTCTATTCATAAATTAGGGTTAGATATCAAATTTCATACATAAATCAAAGAAGAAAACATAAAACATCATTATTTGGGACAGAGAAAAGAGATTCTTTTATTCTTCAAACAAAGAGTGAAACTTACAATCTTTGTTGGCCATGGTTTCGTGAACCTGGTTCGGGCTCCTCTTAACAATGCTCCAAGTACACCTTCAATAGGCCTCTTCTCACAATCTTCTTAACTCCTAGGAAGAGGAATGGATTGAATGGAAGAAAAGGGGCTGAATGAGGGAAATCTGAGAAAGTTACTCACAAAAGCTTGAAAATGCTTGGGCAAGGAGGGGAGTGAAATTGGGAAGAGTTTCATTGTTCTTATTCTTGGATGTGAAATGAGACCCCAAAACCTCCTTTTATATGAAAAAAGGATGGTTATTCGGTTGGGTGATGGGCTATAGCAGGTGAATTGGTTGGGAAACCTCCAATAGCCCG
Source organism: Picea sitchensis (assembly GCA_010110895.2). Lineage (NCBI taxonomy): Eukaryota > Viridiplantae > Streptophyta > Pinopsida > Pinales > Pinaceae > Picea > Picea sitchensis. The sequence goes on along the minus strand of SNQJ01S0033318.1, from coordinate 94,453 downwards.
TGAATTTCATCAAATTCCTTAAATATTTTTAATTTAGAGTGGAACAAGCGTATGTACGTGGGTTTTATAGCATACAACATGCATATTTATGCATTTGTAGTGGTGCAGGACACATACATGCTCTAAAAAAATGTTTTTAGGAAGATCTTCTCAGCAGTGATTTGGAAAATGATGCAAGTAAGAGGGCCAAGGCCATGTATGCATAGATAGGGAATTTTAGGACTATAAAAGATGCCCCCTAATTTCTGAGGTCAGAAGAGAAACTGATGGCCAAAACGCATTACAGCATCTTCACCAATGTACAAAATCGAGTGAGCCCGAGACCAGAGTTCGGGAGGTGTCATCTGCAAAACAACAATTATCTCTTTGAGGCGGGAATATCCATGCTCATGATGAAGTAAATCATGGCTTCCAATCAAATACACTGCAGATCCATGTCATATAACTATATAAAGTGTAGCCACGAGCAATACATAGTAGATCTACATCTCAAAATCAGTCGAATATATACAAACATAGTATGGATCTTCAAGAAGCTAGTGATGCGTGTGGCTAGAGATGAGGCCTTCAGAGCTCGAGCAACAACTTCAAGATATTCAAAACTCATGTAGGAGTACAATGGGAGTGTATAACTCACTACCATGAGGTCTTCAATGACTCGTTGGGAAAAGACACGATGATCTCGATGATCAGGCAGAGAAATTTGTCGATTTCGAATTTAGACTTGACTGGACTCTCAGGACAACCGACTCATGGAAGCCAAGAGACAAACTATAGAAAGGACAAATCAGGTTGGGTAAAACTTCCCTTGGAAAAAATCATGAAACATGATTAGACTCAGATAGTATAACATTGAAATAAGTTTGTGATGAAGGAGGCAATGCAAACTCTCCATGTGTCTGGAAGAGTAACCAAACGGAGGAGAACACAACTCTATGTAGCGAGAACAATTTCCTAAGGTCATATTAGATCCCAATTCTTGACGAAAAAATGAAAGGATGTGCTTTGTCCAGGGGCGACTCTCTGTCCTGCCGAAAAATGAATAAATATTTCATGTCCCCTCTTTTTGGAATATTTGATTTTTTTGTCTTTTTCAATTTTTTTAAGAGCTTGAAAAAGAATAAAAGAATGCTACGTTACAAAGGAGGAACAAGTGTCACAAACAAGCATACTAGTTACAAGTGCAAGGAACATACTAATGCTAAGAGAAAGGAGACATGTGCAGGAAAAGGACACTCAGGGAAAATTCCTCCATTGGTTAAGGTGTCAGGTTGCAGAGGCAAGAAATGCTACAAGGCTTGCGTATAAGGAATGCATCAAAGGTTCACTTGAGAGAAACTTGGAGCCGAAATTAGGCCAAGGACGCAAATATGAGACTCACAAATGCAATTAACCAAGACACGATAAGACCCCTTCTATGTAATTTTTACATGACCAAAGAAGGTAAGATCAGTAGTTCTTTCACGTTTAGAGAGTCTCAAAAAATGCAAAAGAAGACTCCAAGGAGTACTGTTTTTGGAGATAGTTTATTCGGTTCTAAAAATGGGTAAAGTTGCACCGAAAATATGTCTATTCAGAACCATTTTAACGAGTGTGACAAAGACAATATCACTCGGAAATATTTTCAATTTTAAGGAGTCTGAAAAGAGATTAACTATGAAATCACAACCTTTTTCTGAGTTTAGTCTTCTTAGCCCGAAAAAGTATAAAATTTACTGAGGAGAACTCTCTCGGCAAGAAGAATCTCTCGAGGTGTACCTTTTTCCACTAAAATCTACAGGCTAGAAAAAAGTTTAAACTCATGCCAGTAGATATTCTTCTGAACCAGTTTAATGAGTGTGAAGGAATAAGGTCACTCGACGATATTTTCAATTTTAGGGAGTATGAAAAGAGCTTAACTTTGGACTCCGAGGAGGTTCCTTTTTCATAATTAATATCCAAGGCCCAAAAAAGGTGATAAACCAAAACCGAGGATAATGTTCATTTTTCAAAGATTTAGTCCCTCAGGCCCTAAAAAGGGTTAAAATTACACCTCAGAATACTCTTATAGCAAACCAAAATTCCTAGAGCATACCTTTATTTGTGAAATTATCCATCTAAACCAAAAAAGGGGTAAACTACCATCGGATAGATGTTCCTTCAAATTTTCGTTTGGCGAGCATGAAGGACAACAAGATCGCTTGATAATCTTTTCATTTTTATAGAGTCTAAAAAGGGATTAAAGAAGACTCAAGGGGGCTACTTTTCTCAGTTAATCCAAACAAGATTGAAAATAATAAGTATAGTCTTGTTGGATGTTGCTTTCGAATTTCAAAGTGAGCTTGCAAGACAACAAAGCATGCTCATTAGGGAGTCCCGAGGGTAAGGCCTAGAATGATGGTGCATGAAATGGATGAGGATTTATCTCGTAATCATGACATGACTAACAAGGAATCTGAAGCCTATGGTCATTATTGACATCATGGATGCCAAAATGTAGTAAGGATCTACCTAGGGAATCCATATAAAGGTAGGCTCTACCACCTAATTACGACACTTGTAGAGTAGAAATGAAGGTTCTGTCTTGCACTTCGATAGGGTCAATACTATGGAAAATAAAAAAAGAAAATGATATGCAGAAAGTGGAAATGAAATCTTAACTTATATGCAAAAATTTGGAAAAATGACTTTTACCAAAGGATACCAAAAAGTGACCCATCCCAAAAAATTACCAAACCAAAAGGAAAAGAGTAGCGGAACGTCCAATAAGAAACTCAGAAACGTAATCAAGTGATCACCAAGCTAGGAAAAAGGACAAAGGGGGTCAAAAAGAGGAAAAAAGGCAAAAAAAGTCTATAAATAGAAGCTTACAACTCATTTTTACCATTGCAATTCAACTTAGTGTTCGTTCATGAGGGCACAACCTAGAATTCTCAATTCTCTTGTGGAGTATTGGCACCCAAATGCAGAGGAATTTATGTTAGAAGGTCAATCAATGAACCCCGTGACTAAGGATATCTATTTCTTTACTGGCCTCTCTAGGAGAGAGGAACCATTCATCCTTAGGAAATCCCCCCCTAGGACTTCCAACATCGAGGATTAAATATGAATGTATTGTGAGGCTAGAAATGAGAAGGTAGGTTCTCAAGTGTTAATTCACAAGATCACAAGTTTATATCTACATGTGATCTTACTGTCGATCATGCAAATTATTGGATCTGCAGCCCTACATCAGGCCTCCTGACACACATGCATTGTGTCATTCAGTGCTTGGAGGCACACATTTTTTATTGGAGTACAACCATGCTGATGTGCATGAAGAGACAACTTATAGAGTGTATCTAGCGTACCAACAAGAATTTCGAGTTTGGTACCATTTTGTGATCCTTATGCTTCGAGAAGGTGCCCAGTCTCAGTCCGAGAGAGACGATATAGGGGCATCTGTGTTACACATTATTTTAGTCATCCCTATGACCGTTAATGATGTAAACCTTTATGTTGTCTTCAGAGAGGTCAGTGGCCTGAATACCTAAAGAAAGAAGGGAGAAGAACTTTTACTGAGAGAAGAAGTTGTATTTTCCTTTATAAAAACCCTATTAAGGAAGATTTCCGTAGGTTGCACTATACACAGGGTGCGGAAATGCCTGATTTTCGCACTGTGCTCTATAGCTATGTTGCAGAGTTTCCACAGGTTTCTCTATAGCTAGGGTGCGGAAATTCCTGTACGTGGGAAAAATGAGCATATTCTCGATGCTTCTAGAAGGAGAAGATTCTATGGTGAGGTGGCCTCCTAACGGTTTGGATTTTACTTGATTTCATGATTTAGTGGGATAATCCTAACCTCCTCAACTTATCCTCTTCATCTTATAAAAGGAGAGGAGCTCTCATGGAGAAAGTTAGCTTGGCTTAGGATTAAGCTTTTAGATTGGAAATTTGGCTTGAGATTGTTAGCTTGGTTGGATTGGCTTTGAGATTTGCTTTGTCAAGATATATTTTGAGTAGCTATTAGATATATAGTCTCAAAATCCATAGATTAGAAGTGTGTGGGAAGCAAAGAACTGTTGGAACAAACCTGACAACATCAAGGCATCTCGTTGTATCGTTCTTCAACATTCTTTAATACATATATACTTTTCTTTGCTATATGAATGTTATTTGTTCATATTGTATGATTCCTTGATCACGTGCATAGTTTCATATCAAATAGATTATGTTTTTCTTATTTTCGTTGGATTGTGTTCCTTTGTAGATATTTCTCCATAAGACTTTCAACAAAGCTTGGATTGCATTGGCAAAGTCGGATATTCAATATTTAAAAGGTATGTTCTAAATCCATTTCCCATTTGATAATTGAAATCTAAGGAAAGAGTAGTGTACTGTCTTGTTTGTTCTAGTTTTGTAGTGAAGCTAGGGGGATTGATTTGTGTCTGAACTTAATAATTAGCCTGATAACAATGTGGCCTCCTTCCTAGTAGTATGCAGGTGGGTAGCATTGTTGCCATGATAGGGTGGAGGGAGGACCATAGAGGCATTCGATGACACATTTTTTGACTAGTGGGAATGAAAGATCCCGGTGATCGAGGATTACCATTATGCTAGGATAAACTTCTCCAGAGATCCAGACATGCCCATGCCTCCTGGAGAGGAGTAAGGTGAGATAGGTAACAAACTTTTTTATGTTATTTAATTTTATTTTTTTTATATATATATCCTTTTTATGTGTGTACAAAGTATTGACTCTTGTGTATCTGCTATGTATAGATGTGGGACCTGTGAGCCCAACGGAATTCACTAGGACTCGACGACATCCTCAACAAGAGGCAGGATGAAAAGTAGTCAGAGGAACAACAACTACAGGGGGACCGCTAGTTGGAGAGGCCGAGAGAGTTATGGGATGAGTGGAGCGAAACCTCACTGCACTCACTCATACTGTACCTATGGCTGAGATCGAGGATATCCCACCTTCTATGCATCCTCATGCAGTAGGGGTGACACAGAATTGGGTCCAGCTATTTTGGTGTTTAACCAACATCGTTGTACATTATGGCAGGGCCAATAGGCCCCGTGCTTAGATAGTAAAGACCCTTGATGTGCCGAGATAACTTTTTTTATATGTACTTTTTGAGGGCATAAGCCCAACGATGTATACTGAACATTGTTTTGAGGCGTTCGAGCCAACCTATGTACTCATGACACTATTTTTGGGATATATATATATATATCTTTTATGTCTTATGGATTACATCTTTTACAAATGTATGTACATGTGTATGTGTGTTCTTTTCTTTTTATGTGTGTGCAACATACCAATCTAATATTTGATTATCTAGAGTATCTTCTATATGATTAAATCTCCTAGGAACATGGATATATGTAATGTAATCAAAATAACGTTCTAAGAGACGTAACCTAAGGAATCGTCGGTGCAGAGTGGGATCATAAACACGGTAGACCCCATTTAACTGGGATAAAACCAACTGAGCACCTAGGTAGACCCGGAGGTTAGAAATTCCATGTGACAAAGTGTCACAAAGAAATTCTATCATGACACTGTACTCCACAACATTGTTTGTAGTGTCGTCTAGACAAATACCTCCAGACGATAGAAACTAGTCGTCGGGTGTGAAAATCACACAACCGTGGAAGCAAGCCTCTGAGTGTTCCAGATAGTGTCGTACGTGAACCCAAAGTACACCTCTGATTCACTTGAAATATTCCACTGTGAAAAACAAGACATAAATAACTACACGTCCACAAAACAAAAAGACAAAAAATGTATAAGAATTTATACATATATACAAGAAGTCACTTAGGTGACCAACCTAAGAGTAATACTTCTTGAGGTACAACCCATTTCTAGGCTTGGCTAAGGTGTTTCGCTCAAAATAAAATAGACGGTAAGAGCCCTTCTTCAAGACATCTTTCATAGTGAACGATCTGAACCACATGGGTTTGAACTTGCCTGCCTCGAGGGGATCTTTGTCTTGATCATAGACCAGGACAAGATCACCTTCAAAGAAAAACCGAGGACAAACGAAATGATCATACTAACACTTGACTCATTTCTTATGAGCCTCATTAGCTAAGGTGGCATCATGACACTACTTATCGAGTTGCTCGAGATATAGATGGTGTTCCTCAAGCGGTGAAGTGTCTGACAGTAATTCCACTGCCAACTTTTAAGAAATTTGACACTCAATAGGTAAGACTACTTCCATCCCGTATACAATTTGAAAAGGTTAAAAAATCATTGTCAGTCGTCATAGACGTTCGGTAGGCCCACAACGCTGAATATAACATCAAATGCCAATTTGACTTGGCAGAATTGATTGTTCGTTGAAGAATAATCTTGAGAGACTTATTCACAGATTCAACCTGACCATTCACTTGCAAGTAATAAGGTGATGAATGCTCCTGTTTAAAACCAATATTTGATGTTAAATCAGTCATCATGTTTTTTTGGAAGTCACTTCCATGATCAGTGATAATATCCTTCGGGATATTGAGCCTTGCTACTATTGGATTAAAGATGAAAAGAGTTGATGTTTCACCATCATTGTTGAAAGTTTCTATAACTTCGACCCACTTGATGAAGTAGTCTACTGCTACGATGATGTAATGATGCCCCTGGCTTAGACCGGGTGACATGTAGTGAAGTCAATCCCCCACTTGGTAAAAGGACCAACAACAATGACAAGAAACATAGGAGGAGGATGCACTGGCTTCTTCCGAAAAAATATCTGGCATGGGTGGCACGTCTTGATCGCCTCAATGCAATCCTTGATTAACGAGGGCCAGAAGTAACCAACACGTGGAATATTTTGGGTTGTTTCCAACCCATAAAAATGAACGCCACATGCTCCAATGTGACATTCATTCAAAATGAGATCTCCTTCCTCATGGATAAGTAATTTATAAATAATGCAATCTACACCTCGACGATACAAAGTGTCATCGAGTATAAGATAGTTTCGCGCCCGATGTCAAATTCATCGAAGCTCATCGTGAGAAGTAGAAATGGGGCACTTAAAATTTTGGAGATACAAAAGCATATATCCATACCAGGGGTCTGAAGATGAAATTAGAAAAATATCTCCCTCAATAGGTGATTCTTCGAGAATGATATCAATAGACTCGACCGGAAGTTTCCAAAATGAGTTCCGAAAATACCAACGACTTTTTGGATTTCGCAAAAACAAATACCAAGTCTAATTCCTGGAGGATTACAATCCATATATTGATATTTCCACCAATGACCCATCGGGTTAACACGTATTGGAAAGGGTTAACAATAACGATGACGATGGTCTTGTGAAGAAAAATGTAGTGACGAAACTGTTGCACAGCATGGACAACTGCCAAAGCAAGCTTCTCGACATGAGAATAGTTAAGTTTCAGTGCAACCAGGCCTTGGATAAGGTAATATATAAAGTAATCCTCGAGCATATCATCTTCCTGAACCAAGACCATGTCGATGGTTGTCTCTGCGACGGCCAAATACAACAAGAAATATCTATTATAATCAGGAGGCCAGAGTGGAGGGGAACACGTCGGGGCACATTTCAATGCTTCAAAGGAATGCTAAGAAGATTCATCCCAATAGAATGGGACCCATTTTTTCAAGAGACGCATAATCCCTTTAGTGATTTGGGTGTAATTCATGACAAAACGTCGAAGAAAATCCACTTTCCTCTATAAGCTCTGAAGATGGGGTATTGTGCACGGGGGAGGAAATTGAACTAACGCCTAAACCTTGATATGATAGACCATGATCCCTATTGTCAATACAATAAAACCTAAGAGATGACTTGACATCACACATAAACTACACTTGTTAGGATTCAAGCGAATCCGATAGTAGTGACATTGCTCAAAGATTAGTCAAATATGGGTAGGATGATCGGATCTCTTGCGAGAGAGTGATGCTATATTATCAAGGTATGCTTAGACTATGTGTCTAAGGTTGTGAAAAGAAAACAACATGGCCCGCTGAAAGGTGGCTCCAACATTCTTTATCCAAAAGGCATCTTACAATACGTGAACTTTCCCCAAGGACAAATAAAAGTTGTTTTATGTTGGTCCTCGGGTTTGATTTGAATCTGATTGTATCCCGAGAAACCATCAATGAAAAAAACAATATCGCAGCCTATGAAGTCATCGACAATATGATCGATGAACGAGGTGGTAAGGTTATCTTTCAGACAAGCCTTATTCAAATCACGGAAGTCCATGCACATGCGAATCATGCCCTATTTCTTGTTAACTAGAACCGGTTTTGACACCCATTCCGTCAAATGTACAGGGCAGATAAAACTGGCTTTGAGCAGCTTTTTTACTTCTGCCTTGATTGCTGCTGCTTTTTGAGGATTGACCAGATGAATCTTTTGTCAGACTGGTTTGGCATCAGGATAAGTCATAATTTCATGCTTGACAATTCTTGGGTCGATGCCTGGAATTTCCTCGTAAGAACATGCAAAGACATCGCAAAAATCTTTAAATAATTCAATGTAAGTTTGAATGTCTTCGGGGGAGTAGTCCACTCCAACAAAAAAAATATCCACAATGTCAAGGGTTTTTGAGATATCTATTGGAATCATTGTATATATGCTTGCTATGTCACCCTCAACATATACTTCGTGCGTAGCCAAAGGATTGATAGGACAAGGATTATCTCCATTCACGGTCAAAACGAATTATCCCGCCTCTATTCTCCTTAACTCGAGAAGGAAGTAAGATATATGATGTAGATCATCCCAAGGTCTATAGGGACTAGTAATTGCCTCCAGAATCACCTTGTCAGAGGGAGAGACCAATTCTAAAGGATATTGAGTGGCAAGAGAACCCTAATCCCAAATAGGCTCGAGAACTAGATCTAACTCCTGTGCGAGATTCAGATCGAGGTCGCTCAGAGTCTGGTGGACAATTTTGTATTCAACCTCAGTTGCAAACAAGGGAATGAACATGCCATGATGCCTCATCCCCTCCATTGAAGCCAATGGGGAAGGTAAATTCCACAGATCATTAAATTAGCTCATTCTAAATGACGATACTTGTAAAATTGCAGCCCTCGACTGGTCGAGAACAAACGATATAAGATTTACATCACTAGAAGGTGGTGGGTAATCAAAAGTTCCCATCAATGATAGAAACAAACCAACACCTAATTTGATAGTGTTGGGTTGCGGACTATCAATCATCCAAACGGTGGAAGCCCCCGATGAAGGGTCAGGATGAGAGAAGGACAATTGGTCAATGGTCACAATCTGACCCTCGTGTTGAAAACACAAGACTTGAAAAACCATAGTAACCACTACATGTATCACATAAGTCCAACTCCTTCCTAACAACAGGTTGTAGTCGAGAGGTGCATCGACCACTTCAACTTCGACACACATGGTTTTTGCTCCCAACTGCACTAGGAAGGAAGGAATAATTCCATGTGGTCTAAACGACCGATAGTCAAATGTCGTAAGAAATGTAGGAGATGAATAAAACCCTGGCTAGCCAATGGCCTTCCAACATGCTAATGAAATCATGCAAGTTGAGGCTCCCTTGTCAACCACTATATGAAAAATGTTCCATGTAAAATATTTCATGGTGTAACCCACTACTATCTGAAAAGAAACATGGTAAGGAAGACAAGGTTTTAAGTTGGTTGGATAAAAAATGATCACTTTCAAGTTACAAGTCTCTTCCATTCCCAAGGCAGACAACAGAGCTTTCCTCTGTGAGGGAAAATTTTGGAGGACCTCCAAAGCAGACATCGTGCAAGGAGTTTGTACCAGATATTCTACCAAAGAGTACTTATGGGTGACCCTCATGTTTGGATTATGAGAATCCTTCTTAAACACACCTTTAGGGATGCGAGTCATCATTTTTCCCACCGCCTTATCGATTTGGATAGGAGTCAGTGAGTTAGTGGCTTCCTTTCCCTTCTCATTAGATTACGACATTCCTTAGTCTCGGGCACTAGTCGCTAAATGAGCCTTGACATTCATCATGTAAATATTTGTAGTTAGGTTATTATTTGTAGGCACGGGGGGTCCTTGACTGCCCCCTACCACGCTCGTGGATGCATAATCTTGAGCCATGTTTTTCCCTTGTGGAAAAGGGTTCGTCAGCACAACAGGATGTTGCTACGCTAATAGATTTTGGGCTTCTACAAGTCGAGGGCACATATGAGTTAGGTGGTCTTCCGTGCAGATATTACATGGATACTTCGACTTCTTCTTCTTTGTTTTCCCCCCTCCAACATTATTGGTAGCCTTTTTATCCCCTTTACCCTTTTTATTTCATTGTTTCTTCTTCCCCTCAGGTTGTTGGTTGGCCTTAGGGTTCGTCAAATACACACCATGTACATCTGATGTCTAGGTAGGGGGGAAAGTTGAAATTAGAGTCTGGCTGGACACATTCTGTTGTATCGACAATTGCTGCAATTGATTCGACAACAGGTCCATGGAATTTATTTTTTCTAAGCCCATAATACCGTCAGCATGGGGTCCATAATTTTTCTTGGGCTTATTGAGAGTAGACCACGATGCATATGGAAATATCTCATAGAGCATGCTAGACTAAGAGTAGATCAGTTCAATCTAATAGGTTCTCATAATCGCCTCCTTTTCTGAAAACACTCCAGAATTTACAACGTCCTTGGATATGCAAGGCACCAAAGAATTTAAGAACCACTCAAGGAAAAAATCAAGAGAAACCTTGACCTTAATTAAGCTCTTTTTATGCCTCCATTCTCGGATATGATCGGAGATATGGTTGGCCTTGGTTTTCTCAAAGTTGGCAAGCAATTCGGTGCAACATCATATCTCACAGGTAATTGGAAATGGTTCAAGAAAACCATTGCCAAGTCGTTGAAGTAAGAGTACCTCGAGCGTTCAAGATCAATATACCATTTCACAGTACCCCCAATAAGAGTGCATTGAAAAAGGTGAAACTAGACAGGGTCGTCCTTTAGTGAGTTTGACGAGCACCATAAATGAAAATTCGTCACATGATCACCTCGATCTTCGCCAGGCTTGCCTTCAAATTTCAGAATATTTGAAGGAAACTTAGTCGGCATGGGGGGCCACCGCGAATTGTGAAAAATAGGGTTGTTCAATAATCTTAACAAGTCTGACAGATGTAGTGTTTCCAGAAATGGTAGTTTCGGTTGTGAACTATTTACAAAAAAAGGAGTCTTGGAGTTTGACTGGCACAAGGTTGTCAGGAAAATTTGGAGTGCTGGCCAGCGTTCTGGTAGAAACCACAGCCTTGACCAGTGTAAGGTAACTGCGTCTGTTGGGGTGTCATCATCTGACTCCAAAAATTGGACAATATATCTTGTGCAGGGATTTCTCCTGGCATTGTGTTCCAAGGACCATGGAAGGGGATGCCCCCAACCGATCTGACAGGCATGGGTACAGATCCTTTCCCAGTGTTCCATTGAGCATGGAAGGGGTTTCCCCCAACCAAAATTCCTTGCAAGGGAATCGATTCCTGTTAAGAATTCCAAAGACTCTGTGTGGAGAAAAATCTAGTCGTCGCTCCCTGTGAAGGAATTGTACCTTACACAGGGTTCTGTTGACCAAAACTAGGGTTTCCCCCAGCCAAGATAGAAGCCAAAGAAAAAACATTTTTCACAAATGCACCAAACAAAGAGAATGCCATAGATCCCACCAATGTTTCATAATACGAAGGTCCTAAACTTCCTCCACCATACAAGATATAATTAGCATTTGGCCCGATTGGTTGCTGAAAAGCACCACCGAGTGAAGAGGATGGAGGAGATATATGACCCCCATCGTAAGGGATAGCATTGAAAGGGACAGAAGAACCCCTAATTGACACATGCACGAGAGTGTTTGATCTCCCTACCCCCAGACATATGGTCTATAAGGTAGAATAAGTAAGAACTGAGTTATAATCAAAGTTGGGCATCCCGTATGAGAAGGGAGAACCTGTTGCACTCTGAGTAAAAGGAGCAGTGGTCGAAGCTGATAACGATATCAAATCGCTGCCCGAAGTCGAGGGAGTCGAGACCACTGTGGTCCTGACTAGAGAAGGTGGGAGAGGAGGTAGGATTCCTCTTGAATTAGTATCTTTAATGGGAGTATGAGGACTCCCAGACAAGGTAGCAACATTCGATTCCATTTCCGCTTGTAGGACCAACTAATGCTCACAAGGTGTCACCTTGGGAGGGACAAATTGAATCAAGATCGGTGCCAAAAATTTGGTAATCAGAGATTTAGTTGGCTTGGGAGATTCTTCCCCAAGGTTAGAAATGGTAGGTTCCTCCAGAGTTGTAAATTATCCTCGTGGAATAGGCTCAGGTAAATCTTCCTATGGCCCAGTCGCTTTGAACAACCCTTCTTGATCAATTCTTCGCTACAATGGTGGCGTAGGTGGCTCCAATGTAACCGGTGACAGGCCCTGAAGCCTTCATGACTGGAGAAGATATTGATCTTCCACTTTGTGAAATGATCAACCAACACAGTAAGGCTTGACTAGCACTGAACACAAATCACACACTAAAAAGTTTCCTAAAGACAAATCAAGAAATCAACTATCTAGTAGGAAGGACAATTACGCTAATCGACACTAGAGAAACTAATCGATGCAAGTGAAACTTGAACACGGAAGCAACCTCCAGGTATACTCTGTGAAGTGTGATCTGATGTCTGCCCTAGGTACCATGGTATATCCCTGCAGTCACCCATGTAAGTCCCTAAATTATGGGCAACTAGGTTTCCATCTTGCAGTCAGTTACCAGGCGGGTACAGTCGACAGTCGAGCAGACCGTAATGACGAAGATAACAAGTCTGAATCCCTTCAAGGGTATCGAAAGAAAATTCTCAAGAGACAATAGAGGATATCGAATGGATTCGAGGTCCACGAATCTTGGTAGGAAAATGCAGTCGGTATTATTCCCGAGAAAGACCCTCAATATACAATCCCCACTATGTTTAGTCCATCTTTGGAGGGGTTATCTCCACTGCCTTTCCTCATGCGACCTCGTTCTTATCCCCTGTGTTAGTGGGGGGTCCCGACTATCTATATGAAGTAAAGCAATGCATATATATTCTTAAGAAAAACATAATTTAATCAATGGCTCATACACAGAGTACACAGAGATTTTATACCGGAAACCCTCAACCAGGAAAACCTTTCGTATATTCATTATCTCAAATTTCACCATTCACTATACAATATATATACAATGTTTTTAGGTATTTCGTAGATACCAAAACCCTAATCCCTTAATACGGGATTAATTTACAAAACCTCTAAAAATAGCAAAATCTG
>SNQJ01S0033318.1:56912-79248 GCA_010110895.2 Picea sitchensis | reverse complement strand
ACAATATCTCCCTAGGATTTTCCTATTGATATTAGACCAACAATGGAATAGATTTCTATGGATTTCCTTTAGACTCAACCAATTTCCTTGACATTTAAGATAAGAAATGGTGAAATAGTGTTAGGGTCCTAACCCACACATAGATAGAACAATATATTAAGATGTAATAAAGGTCAATATTAATAATGCCTTGCAATAAAATAGAACAAGTCGAATGTAAGAAGACCTAATAGAAGCTTCCGCTTCTAGAAGGATATTCCTCTAGATGCTTCTTTTGATAGACATATTTAGTATAAATAGGAATTGAGGGTATGAGAACCCTAGCTTGGAGATTACTGTAATAGAGCTCTGCTCGACTAGAGGTTGCACCCTCGAAGAGGCCCATGAACATTGCTCTCAAAATCAAAGTGTTGTTTCTATTGTTATTCTCATATCATTTCAGTGTTATTGTGGTGATTATTCCAGTTATATTGTTGTTATTCTGCCATTTCTAGCATTTTATTTATGTTCTACATACTTTTTATATCTAGTATATTAGAAGTGGTATCAGAGAACTTTCTTGGAATAAATTGTGGGTAAATTGTTTTCAAGGGTAGAGACATATTCCAGCATCTTTAAGACACAAAGATTTATCGTTACACGCATAAACACACGATTGAGGGATTCATATACGCATGAAATACAAGTGGTTCTTAAACACACACCTGTTGGCCACCCTTGTAACCCCTGTTGGTACCCCTTCGAGTGGTAGCGCATCAGACAACACCTATGTACGGATCAACCTAGATTTCCTGAAGCCCTCTTTAGATAAATCGATCGGCCGCCTAACTACTATAGTGCCACGAAGAACAACACTCGGGAAGATACTCTCCAGTACTTGGGTAGTCGGGTAGTATGGCTAAGGGTACAGTCTATCCTCCTTAGTTAGTGCCGTGAGATATTGGGCTAAGTACTACTGTTGGACCCCACACGTATATCAGAGAGCTATAGCATAGGGAAAACCCTTATCTGTAGAACCCTTGAATACCTAACCCTTGGGGACAGAAACATAAACAAATTAAAATAGACAAGATCTATTGCCGTGCAACTGTGTTCAGGTTGCCAAGTAAATACACATTTCTTTCTGGTTAAGCATTTGGGCATTTCCTCTCTGTAGTATTCTTCAGACCGAAGTATAAATCTGTTAAAAAATATATATATATATGGAAAAAATTTCACCATTATTTCAGACCTATTACATTGGATTCATCTCTTCGCCCATATCACATTCATCCATATCATTTTTTCGGCAAAATGTTTTTACCCCTCCTGCCCCTTTTCAGTTCCCCCATCCTCATGGCTCATACTCATTGCCAAGACTTGGAAGCTCACTTCAACACCTTGCAATCTGGTCTCATTGAGACCCAACAAGAAGTGAAACAACTCAGTGCCAATGTTGTCGCCATCAATACAACCATGCAGTCCTCAATGGGAGAAATCAAGCAAGACCTCACCACCCATCTTGAATCAGTCTTTTTGGCACTCTAAACCAAAATACATATCCCTATAGATAACCCTTCCTCTTCCTCACCCCCACATACTGAAGGTGACCATTCCTCTCATTCCCATACCTTGCATAACCATCACTTTCAACGTGACCTACGCCTTCCACGGGTGGATGTGACCAAACTTGATGGCTCAGACACCACTGGTTGGGTAACCCAAATGGAACATTACTTCTCTTTATACATCATTACAGATGACTTGGCCAAACTTTGGTATGGTTTTCTCCATCTAGATCAAGAACGTTGGCAATGATGGCAATGGAGAAAAAATTCTCGTCAAGGGTATATTGCTTGGACACAATTTGTGGCAGAGCTTTATGAACACTTTGAAACTGACACCAACCATTTGGGCCATTTGACAAAGATGAAACAATTAGGAATAGTGGAATACTCTATAGCTTCCTTTGAGTGCCTGACTTTTAGAACAGAGGGCATGTCTGATGCCTTTTTCCAAGAGTGTTTTATCAGCGGCCTCAAGAATGAAATTCGGGCCCATGTCCTCCTAGCTTGGCCTAAGAGTTGGGTGGAGGCTTCCAAAAGAGATAAAGAAGCACAACATGTTGTATCTTCTCAAAACCGCAAACCCTCCTTCATCCCTCGCCCTAAACCAGTAAATCCCACTACTCCCTCTGCTCCACTAAAGATCCAAAAATTGACCTGGGCTGAAATGGTTGAATGCCAACTCAAAGGCCTTTGTTATAACTGTGATGAAAAATATTTCCTGGGCCATAGGTGTAAAGAACAAAATATTTTTATGGCCATCTCCGAGGAGATTTTGGAAGAAGATGAAGAAACTCCCTCTATGTCTGAGTCACCTGAATCCACTAACATAACCCTCCCTCAGACCCCCCTGAAGTAGAACCAATCATTTCCCTCAATGCTCTCATTGGCTTCTCCGCTTCCCAAACCCTCAAGCTAATCGGTTACATCAAGCATCGAAAGGTCATCATTCTGGTTGATAGTGGAAACACCAATAATTTTATTCATCGCCGCATTGTCCAAGAAACTCATTGCTACATCCATGCCGTCAATAATTTCCAAATCATGATTTCCAATGGTGGTTCCATGAAATGTGGAGGGTGTTGTGAAAATGTGCATCTCCAAATTAGTGACTACCACCTGAAATCCCATATGTTTGTTATCGACATGGGAGGTGTTGGAGCCGCCTTTGTTTTTTTTTAGCCTGTTTAAAATTTCATATCTTAATGCTTGAAGTCGAAAGCCAGTTTTCATATTTTCCTTTATTTTTTCCAAAATCTCAAAAGTCTCGCCACGCAAACAACAATGATTATCTTACTCTTAAGGTAAGATTTATTTTTCTATCGTTAAACAAGTCTCTCCTTTTTACCTCAGGATGTCGCATGACAGGAGTTATAGATCACATAGTTTACAAGTCCCGAGGGGCGAAACGACGAACTAGTTTTAAAAAAAGTTTACCCGGATCATTACCGAGAGTAAAAATACTCTAAATCGTAGCTAAGCATCATCAAGATTTCGTGTCTTGGTTTTTTATAGCTCCAAAAGTCTTACCCTCACAACCTTGATAGTCAAAACCGCGAGATTCTTGTTTTAGTAACCCGGGTTAATGTTAAAGGTAAAAAGTTTAGCTGCATTTAAGCTCAGTCGAGAATTCGTAACTCGACATGTTTTCTCTCAAAAACTACACCTTCAAAGCCCCGAGTCGCGAAGTCGCAATAAAAATATAAACGTAATTAATTAAACACTTAATCCATTTTTATCCTCCAATTTAATTAAATCATATCATCGCGATCTCGCGATTTCGCAACTTGGCATACGAGCCTCCCAGAAGCTATACCTTCGAAGCTCCAAGTCGTGAAGTCGCGATATAAATAACAAAGTAATTAATTAAACGCTTAATCATGGTTACATTTGTATTAACCAAAGATAATTATCGCAATCTCGGGTCTTAGAGGTTCAAAAGGTTAAAGCGAAAGCTCCTGATGAGGCGAGTGCCGAAAGATTAATTAACATTTAAAAAAGGCATGATTAATTAAGCTTAGCCAACATTTTCATTGTTTAATACGAAAATCAATATGCACAGTCTCCGAGGTGATTTTAAACTTTCTTTGCGCCAACTTGCATTATGAACTGTCAAAATTTATGACATTAATTAGAAATGAGGCGAATTGACAAGTAAGGGTTTGGCTTTTATTGCTAAATTTATATTTAAGAAAAATTTGATCGTTCTGTCCCTAAGGACGACCTAGTTTTAAATAGTCGAAGACATGGATTTTTTATTTGTTGTCTCAAATTTCATTTCTATTCTACGCAGAGCCAACTTTACGCAAGCGAACTAATTTCTGTATGTATACATATTTTTATCGTAGGAGAGATAAAGTAGAATCCCCCACCATGGCCCCGTGGAAATCATCTAAAGCCAATGTTGAGGTTTCAGGACAAGGTTTAGACAACGTTTCTAATACTTCATCTCGAAGTGTCGACTCTGTCAGGACCTGATCATATATTTCTGAGGTTCTACAGTTTGAATTGGTAGATGTTTCAGATGATTCCAGTGAAAATGAAAAAGACAACCTGATCAACAAGTATAAAATTGTCGTCTAGGCGCAAATGCATAAAGTAGCGGCTAGGCCACGTCTTCTCCCTTACTACGATATGATCCGGTGGGCATTAGACCATGTATATATACCAACCAGAACCATCGTCAACGAGAAAAGGGTCACCATTGGGACTTTCAAACCCGAAGAATTGCAGGCTATGTACAAGTTGCCAGCCGTGTCGTACTTTGTTTACAATGCCGAATTCCTAGAGAATTTCAAACAGAAGGAATGTGTGCAATATGACAAGACTATGTCTGGTTTAATCAAAGATTGGGTTTCACACCTTGCGAAGTTCAGGGCAGACAGTAATGGTATATATTCAATAGCCTCTCTGGAACCATAGTTCAAATATATCGCTATGATGACCTACAGATTATATGGGAGAGAGGAAACCACACATTGTTTCCTTCAGTGGGTGCCTCTAATTCACATGGTCATCGAAGGCTGTTCCTTCGACTGGGATAAACTACTGTCTGATATTTTTACCAGTTGAATTACAGAGTATCGAGTGCAGAGAAAGAGCGGAAAGATGGCTTCATTCTTTATGTCCATGTATATCATGGGCGTCGCGTGTTTTCTGACGCCTTTTCCCTTAATGAGTTGGAGCTAGACTCCATCGAAGGCTAAGCCCATCCACGTCTACCATTCAAAGTTGTGGGAAGACAAAGCTTCAGATTTTGTGTATGAAATCTTCAACTGGGTAATGGTACTGTTGCATGTCACTATCTTTGGCCACCCACCGCCTAGGATCTCAGACAGTATTGCGGTAAATCTGAGCAGTATAGAAAATTGGTATGTGGAGGCAAATTTTTCATATCTCAGGGTTTTTGGCGCTTCTATTCCTCTGAATTCCTTACCACTATTCATACCCGATAGGATGGCTTGTCGTGATATTTCCAGGCAAACCGTAATCGGTGGCGTAAGCAAGGAACTTAAGGGATATTCTAAAAAGGTATGGCCACCTTTTCTACTCATCTACATTCCTATTCTTTGTTAGATTTTGGGCATGCTAAAGCTGAGGCAGCATCCCTGGAAGACCTGAAATTGGTTCATGTTGAATTCAAAATTCATGATCCACATAAGGTCGTAAGTAACCACTTAGCCAATTGTAGGCTTAAAAGGTTTGAGCATGAAAATTCACCCTGGATGACATTTTCCGAGGCACGAGATCTTATGCCGAGGTTTTGGCTCGGATACAAGCCCTGGCTCTTGAAGAAAGGGTCGATGTTTTAAAATTCCAAGAACATCGGTGGAGTTATCTTCCCCTAGTATTACGAGGAGAAAATCCAATAACAGTAGAGGTGCAACAAAAAGAAGATGAAGGCTCAAAAGATTTGGCACCAAAAGAACACCAAGACGGGGAGGAGCAAACTAAGAGTCCGAAACCGGAAATAAAAACTCCCTATCCACTGAAAAAGTAGAATCCAGTCACCACTCCAGGCTTCTGGTACCAAATAAAGACATAGGATGAAGAAATGAAATGATTGATCTCCTTATTGTTGTAACTGAAAACCATGGAACGATTGGGATTCCATCATATGTAAATCTATATAAATATACAATAGAAGGAAGAAAAAGAGGTTGGATCTTTTTGGGTTGATTGTAATAGAGATTTTTCTCCCTCGAGAGTTAATACAAAGCAAATCCGAAGATTCTCGATTCCATCACGATTGTGTTATGAGTTTGTTTCCCTGTATTTCATATTTCATTTCATTTCATATATGTATATGATGAATGTTTCGCTATAATTTAGTACAACCTCTACTATAGTGAATAAATTTTAGTTTTCTATATTGTTTACCATTTTTCCTCTATATCGGCTATCAACAGGTATAAGACCAGGGAACATTTTAGATTTCTATATATATTTTGTGCTTCATCAGTTTATTTCTTTATATTTTTTCTTTATATACCAAAACCCTCATCCCTTAATCTAGGATTAATTTACAAAACCGCTAAAAATAGCAAAATCCACTAAAAATAGCAAAAACTGCCAAAAAAAATAAAATTCGGGGTGTTGCCCCAGGCTACCGCCCATTGCCGAATGCTACGCATAACTGGGGGGGGGAACATGACACAAAGAGCACTACTAGAGGGATCTTCAGACGTAGTTTTCATATCTGACGCGCCCACACACACACATGCAAAGAATATAACACCTACCCAACACTAACTCTTATGAAACTGAAATTAAAGAACTCCCTAACTCAGACTCCAATGTTTCACTTAAGTGGCCTTGAATATTTTCCTCTCCAAACCTAATTCAAGGCCCTAAAACCCTAAACTAGTTTGTGAACCCTACAAACATAAAAGTCTAATGTATTTTAGATTAGGCATTATTTTTAAGTCTTGAATTACTCAAAAGGTATAGTAGTGAAACTAATGGTGTTATCAAGAGCCGAATAAGGAAGAGAAATTTAAATCACTTGAAAGAAAAATTACTTCAAATTTAAAAGCAAAGCTTGTAACTAACTCTTTGTAAACTCAACTTTTCTTAACTCATATTTCAAGATCTTTTAAAGAAAACCTAAAAATTTCTTTCGATTGAATAAAACATAATTATGTGTCAAGAAATCAAGAAGAACTTGGAAATAAATACTCTTTTTCCTTTTTGAAAATCACAACTTTACCAAATTGAAATGTAAGAAAATGTTTGTTTTTTTTTAAACCACTTTAAAGAGAAAAAAATGAAGTAAACTTTTTCTTTTTTCAAAGCAAGTAAAAAAAAGGATAAGAAATAAAATTGAAAAAAGACTGGAAAATACTTTCATCCCACTACAGATCATAGGGAATCAACCAAGAAACCAAAAAGGGCGGATCTAAGACTCAATATATTTCTCAAGAACCTTTTTAGGGAAAACACAAGAAGACTAAGGAAACAAGTAAACTAGAACCTATACCCAAGGTATGGTCGCAGACAAAGACTCTCGCTAATCCAAGAAATCCTTGAGAAGTGTGAACTTCAATCAGGAAAGAGGCCAACTCCCCCTTTTTCAAAAACAATTCATGAAAAAGAGATGTGGGTTATTGCATCAGTAGCTTGCATATGTACGCGGGTTGTTTATTGTTCAGAGCGCGTATATATGTGGGATGATCCAAGATAGGGCATGTACACCTCTGTGTCTTTTCAAAAATTAAAAATACTAGGAAGTGTTACAGGGAAGGGACAACTAGTATGCACCTTGGAGGTGACGAGAACCCCTTGACAAACTCAACAAACTTGAAATAAACTCGAAAGGAAAACAAACCAATAAATCAACCCAAACCCCCCTAAAAAATCCTAGAGATATCCCTAGTATGGTCACCAGTTCTGCTAGCGCGAAAATCCCCCCTTTAACTACACCAAGGTTTAAGATGTATACAAAGTGAATGACCGTCTAAAAGCCAATCTAGTTTCTAATCTACCCAAAACATAAAAACATAAATGAAAAGAAATCAATAAGAGAGGATATCAAGTAATTATACCTTTTGTCCCACATCTGGTGATGATGTCCTCAAGCTTTGTAGTTCCAAATACTACAAGTCTCCTCACAAGGCTGGCATACATCCAAAAATAGGCAAAAAATGACTACAAGAATGCAACTTTTATTCATAAATTAGGGGTAGATATCAAATTTCATACATAAATGAAAGAATAAGACATAAACATCATTATTTGGGACAGGGAAAAGATATTATTTTATTCTTCAAACAAAAACTAAAACTTAGAATCTATGTCGGCCATCGTTCTGTGAACCTGGTCCAGGATCCTCTTTACAACTCCAATTACACCTTCAATAGGACTCTTCTCACAATATTATTATCTCCTCAAGGAAGGGGAATTGATTGAATGGAAGAAAATGGGTTGAATGAGGGAAAGTTGAGGAAGTTACTCATAAAAATTTGAAAATGCTTGGGCAAGGAGGGGAGTGAAATTGGGAAGAATTTCACTGTTCTTATGCTTGGATGTGAAATGATACCCCAACACCTCCTTTTATATGAAAAAAGGATGGTTATTCGGTTGGGTGATGGGCTATAGTAGGTGAATTGTTTGGGAAACCTCCAATATCCCCTTAATTTAATCAAATTCCTTACACCTTTTAAATTTTTGCAACTTTTGCAAGCATACGCAGGTTGTTTAGTGTGCAACAAGCATATGTATGTAGGTTGTCTAGCATGCAACAAGCATATGTATGCGGGATGTAGTGGTGCAGGGCGCATAAATGCTCTAAAAAAATGGTTTTTAAGAAGAGCTTCTCAACAGTGATTTGGCAAATGATGCAAGTAAAAGGGCCAAGGCCATGTATGCATGGATAGGGAATTTTAGGACTATAATACTAGAGTATAGGCATTAACAATAAGGACAAAGGAAAACACAAAATTGTTAAAGGATTCTTCATATTAAGGAAGTTGTACACTTTGTTAATATGGGGAGATACACATATACCCCATCCTATTGATGAAGTTGCATATATGAAGTTGTTGGCATACAACAGAAGAAATATGAATATTGTTAATCAAACTCATGGGAAGAGAACACTTGATTTAGATAATAAATTATTTTTCATAATAGAGGAAGATGTATTGGATAGTAAGATAAATAGGTTGTGTCCTTGGCATCATCTAATTTAGCACTATCACATGCTACACAGAATAAAACATAGGATAGAGAAAGGGACATAAAGTAGTATGAAGACAAAATTACATTTCATGAAAATCAAGTCAATTATTATAAATAAACATAGAAAATGGTGAGAGGCTTCATTGAATTCTCTTGAAGTTTAGAATGAAGTTGAAGAGGTAAAAGGAACACTCTATAGGAAATCCCATCAACTTCAAGAATTAAGTGTCATACTTTTGTAATTGCATAGTGAGATTTAGTGCTAGAAAATTTCATAGGAAAGAATTCAATTGTATTTTGATTGAGTGAAGGATTTACAAAATATTTTTGGGAAAAATACTGTATATATTCAAGCCCTAAGTCCAGATTAATATTTTGACATTGAACATCGTTTGGAAGACTGCAAATAATTCAATGTGCTAGACATGGAGAAAGAATGGGTTGAATACTTTAAGAGATGGACTTAAATTGAATATCTAAATAGTGTATGAAATGAGAACTGAATAGGAAAATCTAGATGTAAAAGAAGCATCCTTCAAAGCATCCAAAAGATCAAAGAAAAAGAAAAAGGAACAAGAAGAATATAGTAACAACAACGACGTCTCAGAAGATGATGAAGAAGTGGCCAACTTCAACAAAAGACTGAACAAGGGAACCAATGGTAGGTATAGAGGTAAGATTGTTTTAATTTGTTTTAATTGTGATGGTATTGGTCATTTTGCTAACAAATGTCCTCATAAGAAAAAGAGAAATGATGAAGGTTACTCAAAAGGAAAACACACATATAAAGGAAAAGAACTACAAAGAAAGATTTCAAGAAAAGCTTATGCATCAAAGAAGACATCTCATCAGTAGATGAATATGAAATTAGTGATAGTGAGACATGAAGAGTTATATTCATGGAAGTAAAAGATTCTGAAAAAGAAGACTCTGAAGAAGAATATGAAGAAGTCAAAGATGAAATTGAAGAGGCAGAAGTTGACTATCGAGAAGAATTAATGTGTGTCATATAAGTTATCAGAAGAGAAAAGAAGAAAAACAGGAAACTACAAGAAGAACTATACAAGAAAAAGGACACTCGAGAACTAGAACAAATGATCACAAGATTCAAGGTTGAAATAGAAGAAGATAAAATAATTGAAGAAGAACTCAAAGAACAACTAGAAGAAAGGGACAAGATAATTGGAAACTTGGAAGCAAAAATTGTCACACTAAGAAAGGATATTCAAAAGAAAAATATGCAGAATAGTTCAAAAGTTCTGGATGACATTATCAGCAGTCAAAAATCTCATCTTGACAAGTTTGGACTTGGATACAATCAGACAGAAAAGGGCTCAAGCTCCAAAACAATAGAGCAATAAACGAATCCAAAAAACTATGCAGAAACAATCAAAGGGGATAGGAAGATGTACAAGGAAGATTACTAGGACACTCCTCCACCGATAAGATTCATATTTCAGAATAAAAAATAGACAGATAGGCCTCAAGAATAAGAAGGATTCATAAGAGCACCTTCTTTCAGAATATCTTCAACTCATGGGTATCAAACTATATTTTTTGGTTTATGTTATGGATGTAATAATTTTGGACATAAAGTTGTGAATTGTAGAGCTAACAATAGGAACAATAACAAATTTGAGAGTCATACACAAAGGGGTTACTCAAGAAGACCTAGTGAAACACAAAGAAGAAGTTACAACAAGTTTGAATCTTTGAGAACTGAAGTGGAATGTTACAAATGTAACAATTTTCAATACGTGGCCAAAATTGCAGAATGACAGTCCCTCCTAAAGAACCTCAACAGAATAACAATAGTCACAGACAAGAACTTTAGAAAACAACATGGATAAGAAAGCAAGATCAGTATAGAAATGAAGAATGCACAATCTCTGTACAAGCTAAGAAGAAGAAACATGGTTGGTATGTTGACATTGGGTGTTCAAAACACATGACATGTGATAGAGACAAATTTCTTACATTGCGAAAGGAAAGAAATGGATCAGTCTCCTTCGAAAATGATAATTCGGCCAAAATCATTGGGGAAGGCACAATCTGAATTAGGAATAAGAATGAAAAGGCACAAAATGTTCTACTGGTAGAAGATATGAAACGTAATCTTCTAAATGTGAGTCAAATGTATGACCAAGGTCATAAAGTTACTTTTGATTCACAAAAGTGTGAGATAAGAAGAGAAGGTTTAGGGAAATCGGTCGATACAATTGGAAGAACTTCAAACAACATATATATGTTAAGTGAAATTGGAAATGAAAAGTGTTGTCTAGGAAAGGAAGATGAAAGTTGTCTATGGCATAGAAGAATGGGTCACATGCATTTTGATAACCATTTCAAAGTTGGCAAAAGAGAAGTAGTCAAAGAAATTCCCCAGATCATGAAACCAACCAACACTTTATGCAAGCATTGTCAACAAGGAAAGAAAACAAAGACTAGGTTCAAATCAAAGGAATATTCAACTACAAGACCACTGGAAATTTTGCATACTGATCTAGTTGGACCAACTACAACAAAGGGCTTAAAAGGTGAGAGATACTTTATTTTATTAGTTGATGATTATATGAGAATGACCACAATTTGTCTTCTCAAGAACAAGTCAAAAGATTTTGAAAACTTCAAAATCTACAAGGAAATGGTTGAAAATGAGATGGATTCAAGAATCAAATGATTGAGATATGATAATGGAGGAGACTTCACTTCAAATGAATTTATTGAGTACTGCAGCAGTCATGGAATATAAAGGCAATTCTTCATTGCTACGACACCTCAACGTAATGGAGTTGTTGAAAGAAAGAACAGGACAATACAAGAAATGGCTAGATCAATGTTAATGGATTCCAAATTGACAGATATATTTTGGACACAGGCAGTCCATACAACACTTCACATTCAAAACAAAATATTGATAAAAAAAAACTAATAAAACTTCCTACGAGCTATGGAAAGGAAGACCATCAAATTTAAAGAACTTTGGAGTTTTTGGAAGCAAATGTTACATCAAAAGAGAAGATGGAAGAATGGGAAATTTTTACTCTCGTGTATACAAATGAGTACTTGTTGGTTACTCAAGTATAAGGAAAGCATATAAGTGTTACAATCTCAGATTGAACAAAGTTGTGGAAAACATCAATGTAACAATTGATGAAACAGACAGACCAGAATCAAAGGAAGAAGAAAACAAATCAATGGAACAACTTTTCGAATAAGAAGAAGATGAAGTAGAAGAGGAAGATGAAGCGAATCTGATAGAAATAGAAGAGCAAGTTCAACAAGTATCTCCAAATACACCTAGCAAACGAGTACAGAAGAATCATCCTTTAGATCAGATTATTGGAAACAAAGATGCAGGAGTCTAGGAGACTAGAAGAAAAATCTGTTCACCAGAACAAACACACCTAGAACTCATAACTAGAATTGAACCAAACTATTTTGAAGAAGCCAGCAAGGATGAATTTTGGAATAAGACCATGAATTAAGAGTTGGATCAAATAGAGAAAAATGACACTTGGGAACTGGTTCCAAGACCAAAGAATAAGAATGTGATCGACACAAAATGGGCTTTCAAGAATAAATTAAATGAACATGGAAAAGTTACAAGGAACAAAGCTAGATTGGTATGTAAAGGATATGTAGAGATTGAACGAATAGACTTTGAAGAGACATTTTCCCCAGTTGCCAGAATGGAAGCAATCTGGTTTCTTTTAGCCTATGCATGCTCCAAAAATGTTAAAGTATGTCATATGGATGTAAAATCATCTTTTCTGAATGGGGAACTTGAAGAAAAAGTCTACATTGAACAACCAGAAGGACTTCAGTTGTCAGAGAATGCAGATTATGTGTGTAAATTAAATAAGGCCTTGTATGGTCTAAAACAGGCTCCTAGAGCATGGTACTCTAGATTGGATAAGTATCTATAGTAGGCAAGGTTTAGAAAAGGAAGTGCAGAAAGAAACCTCTACATCAAGGTAAGTGAAGGTGAAAAGGAAGTGCGAAAAGAAACCTCTACATCAAGGTAAGTGGGAAGGTGATTTTATTAATTGAAGTTTATGTTGATGATATTATTTATGGTAGCGATGATGACAAGTTAAGCCAAATGGTAAAGATATGCAAAGTGAATTTGAAATGTCGCTACTTGGAGAACTATCCATCTTTGTGGACTTCGATAATGTGGAGAAAACCAAGGAATCTTTATTTCAAACCAAGTATATCCGAAACAAGTAAAGAGGTTTGGAATGGAAGATTTCAAACCAGCTTATCACTCCCATGCAAACCAAATGTTGGAGAAAGATGATGATTCAAAGTCTATAGATCGGAGGCAAGACATAGCTCAATGATTGACAACCAATATGTGACAACATCCAAATTATATGTAATGCATGACAGGGGGCACAATTTCAAGTAGCACCAAAGGAGCCACATGTGTTAGCAGTGAAGAGGATTTTCGATATCTCAAAGGGAACAAAAGAGTTTGGATTATGGTATCCAAAAGGAAAGGATCTATCACCATTGCCTGCTACATAGATGCGTAATAAGTGTGTTTGTATTGATGATCACTCTAAGCACTATGTGGGAGCAATGTTATACTCTAAGTGAGTTTTTAGTATCATGTCTAAGCAAGCAACAATCATCATTATCCTTGTCTACAACCAAGGTAGAGTATATTGGAGAAACAACATCATAAGTTTGTAAATAATGTGTTCTTTGGATGAAAAAACTCGATATATATATATACGTGTTGAGTATGACTATGATCATCCCATTCCAATCTATTGTGATAATACAAGTACCATTAGTATCTCAAACCCAAAGTTGATGCACTCCAAAACAAAAAGCACATTCCAAATAGCGGTCACTTCATGTGAGCAGTTGTAGAGAAAAAAATTAGAGTTGAGTATGTGGGCAATAAAGAACAAGTGGTATACATATTCACAAAACCGCTTCCATGGGAATCCTTTGAATATCTTCGCTAGAGACTTTGAGTTATTTCTACTCCAAAATGAATGTTTTTTTATTGTTTATCTTATATGTCCTAGATTTACATGAGGGAAGCACCATAAGAGGACACCAACTGGTGGAGAAACCCCGGATGGAAAGATACATTTTCCATTGATGACAAAGGGGAGAGATTTATCAGATGGAGAGGACATAGGCATGTTTCCGGGGGGAGCGATGGTCACTGAGGGAGCATGAGTGATATGATTTTCGGGTATTGTTCGATTGTTGCCATCAATGCCAAGTTGGGGATATTGTTTGCCATATTGGTTGACACTTCGATGTAAAACCCTTGAATAAATCCCCTCAGAGTCATCAAAGGTTGGGTAATGGACCCAAGATTGTTTGATGTAACATGACTCATTATTTTCCTTGTCGCTATTTTGATAATAATAGAAATGGATGAACTACAAAAGTGGTCCCCTTATGGCAAGTCTCCTCAATGTGAAGTTTATCTATGCATTTGAGCTATCCTAGAAGTACGGTTAGAGGCAAAACCCATGCTTTATTGTGGAATAAATGTGAGATGAACGCCACTAAATTTTTTTAGTGAAACTATCCTAGATGGATAGTTCATGTCATGTCATTTCCGGGTGGTATGTGGAATATCACATAACTCCCTCACGGTTAGAGAGTTAAGTATTGAGAAGTTGGAGAACCTGTGTTTGGGTAATGGACCCAAGTCTCGATGGATAAAATAGCATGAGTTTTGATATATTTTTAGGTAATATTATTCTCTATATGTATAGTACATGCCATTTCATTTCCTTTGGTATGTGTAACATCACATAAACCCTCACGGGTTTGAGAGTTGGTGACCTTACTAAGTTGAGGACCCCTCATATGTCAATCTAGAAGCCCCAAAAGGTCAAAGTAGTCATGGTTTAAGATATTTTAAAAGGTAAATAATAAAGAAGTGATGGAGTGTACTATAATTCAAAAGTGAATACAAAAATTCAATCTAATAATAAGTTTAATGGAGAAATAGAAGGGTTAACCCTAAAATAAGGAAAGTGGGCAAAGTGACCTAGGAAGATGTTTTAAGTGCCACTTGAGAGTATAAATAAGAGGCAAGGCTCCTCTCATTTAAGACACACACTTGAGAATATTTACCACCTATAGGTGTCCAGGTAAACTAAAGGATACATCTTAACCCTAATTTCCTGAGGGAACGTGGAGGGAAAAGAAGGTTGGAATCAAGGAAGGATAAATTATTTTAATTGCATAAGCTGCTGTATGTGATCATATACAACTGTGTCTATTACATAGTTACAAACTGGTATTTTGATGATGTAATTGATGAGGATTTTGGTTGAGGATGTTAAGTACATGGTTGATAGCTAAGTAGTTGATGAGTTGGCACATACGAGGTGTATAGTTGATGATGTTGGTACATATTGATCACCATAGTTGGTGAGTAATTGACACATGATTGGTACATACTTTGGTACATATCGGTTGCACTTGTTTAAGCACATCTTGATTACAAATTGTTTGGTACAAATTGATGCACTTTTTTACGGTACAAGTTGATTACAAGTTGATTACAGGTTGAGGTATAGGCTGATGCATGGTTGATGAATGGTTCAAGCTTATTGGCACATCTTTACAATGGTATATCTCACGCTGATAGTGTGGACAAAGTTGGTTCCATCATTCTACTTTCACTTCAAGGAGGTTGGACGGGGAAAAGACAAGTGATTGTAGCCACATTCCAGTTGTAAACGAAGAACATAGAGGGTTGTATCCAAAGAATTGGGAAGTTGGAGCTTCCCTCAGTTTATCCCTGAAACTAGGGGTTGGAGCCTCCTTCCAGCTTGCACTGAAAACAAAGGGAAGTTGGTGCTTCCAATGAAAGTGTAATTCTTCAAGAAATATAAGATAAAGCATTCCATGGTTTTCTCCATTTGGGTTTCCACATAAAACACTAGTGTAACGTATGCAGGTGTGTGATTGTTCATTTCTTATTTCTCATTATTGGATAATAATTCTACATTGATATAACACTTGGATTATTTGGAGAAAAAGGATTATAATTACGCTATTACTGATTCACCCCCCCCTCTCAGTAATCCAATAGACTATTTTTGTCTAGACTCATATACCAGTCTAGTGCATGGTCTCTTAGCGTGATAGCTAGTTGTGCAAGTTTTCTGTCTTCATTAGTGATTTGTTTTGATTCCCAGATCTTTACACAAATAAACAAGTGTTTCTTAGGGTCTTCTGCTACATCTCCTCGAAATTTTGGTAACCGAGTGGTGGGATCATGTCCTTCCATTGCAAACTATGTCAGACTACTAACTCTGAGCGGTGTATATACTTGACTAATATTTCATGAGTTGGCTCCCCCAGTTGATGCGCTGTGATTGGATCCTAGTCCTATCGTTTGTCTGCCACTAAAATATGTTTGTCTGGATGATGGTGTTCTTTCGTGTGTACTAGTTGTACATGAGGTTGACATTAACATGGATTCGAGTGCTTCCTTATGTTCCTGCCCTTCTACCGCCTATCTTTATTTCATAGGTTGCATAAAGTATTTTCTCAATCTGCTCCACAACCTGCAGATCCTCTACCTCTTCTTCATCATGAGCCAAGCCTTTTCGTGTGGCTATGGTTCTATTCTTATTGTTCATATTGTATTGGTAGGGTACTCCACTGCACATCCTTCCCGTTGTTGCCATGATCTGCCTGATCTGGTCTTCCTCCATCATGTTTGGTTTGATAGGTTCCTTCTTCCTTCCCATATCTATCTCTTCCTCCATGTTTCCACTTCCTGTTAGTGCTTCCTTCATTCCCCCATGCACACAGAGAAATTTAGTTGTATAATGTCATTTTCATTACCCCGTTGTGATACAACAAGATCTTAATAGAAGTATACAACGATCTAATATACCTTCTTCGAGGGCCGCATAGAAACTCTTTCTTTGTTGCGTTGTATGACTTCGTGGTGTCTACTGCAAATTCTATTATAAAGCTTGCTACAATACTATTGAGCCAAAAATCTACTACACGACGAATTTGCTACTCACTTGTTGTAACTACACGATCTGAACTGGGTTCCACTCTAACTATCGGATCTGATTTGTTGCATGGTTGACTTTCAACCTCAATATCTACTCCTACAATAAGTGTGGAAAATCATAGAAAAATACTTCATGCAGATCAGTAAACACATATTTCTTAAGATATTTGTGTGGTGTTACTCCAAGGTTTCTGTTATCTCGCTGCAAAAACTCTAGCTCCTTTGTTTTCAACCATCTCTCTATTTCTTCCTTCATGGGTCTCCAGGGTATAAACATTCCCTTCTATATTTTCATTCTTTTTGACACTTCAATTCTAGATCTGACATTCTTTTAATAGTTTTTCAATAGATCAAACATTATTTTGATAGATCTTTCAATAAATATCATCCACTCAATCCTATGATGTTCCAACCAACAACGGAACCATTTGTTGGTTTCTTATCTTAGTTATACCTTTAACATGATTTGACCGAGGTTCAGATCTACTGGGGATTCAACAAAGCCTCTAAGACTATCGACCCTCCTGGTAAACCAGAACGCAGTGTAGCGCACCAAGTGCACTA
This sequence comes from Picea sitchensis, assembly GCA_010110895.2. NCBI lineage: Eukaryota > Viridiplantae > Streptophyta > Pinopsida > Pinales > Pinaceae > Picea > Picea sitchensis. The sequence goes on along the minus strand of SNQJ01S0033318.1, from coordinate 61,935 downwards.
GGCAGTCTCACCCGAGATAGTCTTAATGGGTAACTGCAATGCTCAAATTCTTGCAGTCCAGGACTGAATGGGGATATGTGAATTGTTCTTTCTGAATTCTATCTAATTATTAGAGAAATATATTGTCATTCTCATTCATGAATGTAGTGTAATTAGATCCATTAATTCATTCATACATTATTCTAACACCTACTTATTTACAGTAAAAGGGACACAAACACTCAATCACATAACACAGGTGTTACCATGGTTCACCCCCTCTTGGGCTACGTCCACAAATATATGACTCTCAAGATCTTTTATTATGGCGGTTCCAAAACTACAGTGCCACGCGCTCTACAACTTGTCCTCAGTCAAGTTGAGAACTATTATGAGGAAGACTAGATCACACCAGGCTCCTCATCCTATTATCTAACCCTCAAGATCTATCCTTATGACCCTCTACAACTCAACAACTTACAAGACTAGATCGGATTATATTCTTGTTACAAACCAATTACTCCTTCTCACGCGAGTAACAATCAATAAGCAACACCCCCACCTAGACCTCCTAGGTATCTATTTATATGTGTTTTTGGCTCATCATCCATTACATTCTCTTATCAAAACCCTAACATAGTTATGTCTTATTGCATCCTGGTCTTGCACGCTTTCCTCCTCTACATGCGCATTTTCCTTTTGTACACTTCTTTTTCTGCCAGTCGTCTTTCTTTCCCATCTTCTTGCATGCGTGCCTCGCATGCCTCCCTACCAACTGTATTTCATCCACTTCATGCCTTTTCCCCAAAATGGGCATGTGCCCAACAAACATGAAAATGAAGTGCTCAGGAAAGGGGTAAGGATGTTGGAAGAAAAAATTGAACTCTTTTATAAAGCTGAATTTTGTGATTCATTTATTGAAAGGGACTATGAGGATAGGGAGGAAAGGAACAAGCATCATAGGATGGAGGTCCACTTTGAAGGATCCTAAGAGTGTCCCATTGTGATACAGGATGAGGTTCCCCAAAAGGGATCTGGACTCAAAAGGACAAAAGTACAACAATATGGTAAGGGAGATATCCTAGGTCAGGGCTCGATCCAAGAAGGGTCCTCTCTCTTGTCAAATCTCAGCCATACAAATTATATGGAGGGTTTCAATGTGGGGACACCTTCAAAATCTATGGGGTATTTTGGTATGGTATTTCTTTTTCTAGATATAGGTAGCCATAATTATATGTATATGATTGTCTCAGGGCATAGTGACCAAATCCATGGGGAAGCTAGGTGGGTAGGGGATAATGTTTGGACCCTGAATTTTGACCTTTTGGCTGTTGAAATTTTTGACAATCTTGAAAACATTAGTATTCTGAGGAGATCCCTGGTTTCCATTTTGGTATGACCTCTAGAATAAAGTTTGTATTATTTTGTACCATCTTAATAGAAATCTATAACCTAAAAAAAAATCGTAGACACTATTATGGTGTTTTTTTTAAAACATTTCCAAAGAGACTTTAGTAGTGGTTTAAAAAAATTTGGTGGCTATAGTTATCTTTAGTGAAAGATTTTTAAAATCAGACATTATAAGCACTTCACTAATAATTTTGCAAAAATGTTATCTCATATGCACTTTGGAAGTGGTTTTTACACATGATAATTTACCTTTTCAAAAGCTATCGAAGTTTTTAGTGATAGTTTATAAGTGCATCGAAATCATTTTCTTACAAGGTTTCTACAATGGTTTATTCTTTTGATGAAAATGTTTTTTTTCATAGCTCTAAAGCTAATGCCAAAATTCCTATATTTATTTATTGATGATAATATCGGAAAGAATATTTTTTTTAAATAATAAGGTAAAAACATTTTCATCTAACCTTTAATTACGATTTCTTCCCATGATGAAAGCCCAAAATTTTATAAGTGGATCTAGAATTCGATAGAGCGGCTGAGTAAAAATACACGATTCTATATTACATTGCATATACTTAAGTATACATAGGAGAATATACTTATAGATATCTGTTTTATGATTTCCTAGAATAATGAGAGGACATAATTCGATGTTTATTGTAAGCTTTCTAAGATTGGGATTTTTTTTTAATAAATTATAATAATATTAGTATTTATGAAAATAAATTTTCCATGAATACTGTGAGACTATATGGTTATTAGAGAGCATTATTTTAGATAAGTATAAAAATATTCTTAATCATTTTTAAAGAACATTGTGGAAGAAGTTGGGCATAACTTTGTAGCATATGTCAATACATCATATAAAGATAGATGGAAAAAGTAAAGTAGAGAACAAAATTTTACTAATTCATATGAAGTGTTTGGTAGGTAGCAAGCCAAAAGAATGGGATATTTTTCTATCATAAATTGAATTTTTTTAGAATATTATAATAATAGGTTGATAGGATTATCACATTTACAAGTTATGTATGGGAGAAATTAAAAGAGAGTCATTGATTTTGTAGGTTTTCGTGTTAACATGTAGAGTAATGGTGATGGAGAGGTTATTCTAAACGAATGAAAAAAATCATTGAACATGTTCAAGAGAACTTTAAAAAGAGCCATGCAGACTTATATGACTTTGTGGGTTATAATTGTAGGAAATTGAAGAAGATGAGAAGGAGGCCATTGAACCACATTGGTTGATCCAAATTGAAAAGAAGGATAATATAGGGAAGATAATGTTTTGGAATAGAAGGTATTCATGACCAAAGGGAGAGAGTATAAATAGTATTTTATGAATTCCAGAAGTGAAGAAGATGTTGAAATAATGTTGATATTTGAACAAGAGAACATTAATTTGTAAGGGGGGGACAATGCTACATTAATTTGAAGGTAGCATTTTCTCAAAGGATAAATGAATTTTCTAAATGGTATTTTGATCTAAGACCATTAGATGTGTGACCATATAGAACATGAAAAAATGTTGAGATATCTATAAGATAATAAACAAGTTTGGATGTGTAAGTAAATTGTAAATATGCAAAAGTAGTTATTGCAAAGTAGTAAGCTCATATGAAAGCATATTATAGTGCATGTAAGGGAATACGAAGAGTTTAACATGGGAATTTTAAAGTTTATTGACATGGAAGTAATTTAAATACAAGAAACAATCAACATGGATCATTAACAAGATGGATTTGAAGGGATTAGAAACCAAAATATAAAAAGAAACTATTGATAAATCCATGCAACATGGAGGAAATTGTTTGTATATGTGAGATAATATAAATTAATGAAGTTGGTGGTATAAGAGGATGAGTTAGACATTTGGGTAGAACAACATGGAGAGAAATTCATTAATTTTTTCAAGAGGAGTGGTTCTTAAGTGATTGGATGTCCAAAGATGAAGACTATGAAGGAGGAAAAAGTGTATGTGGAAGTATGGGATCTTAATATCAAAATGGAGATTTCCAAGTTAAATACCACTTACAAGTAATTGATACATGAAGGTTTTAAAGATTGTAAAAGAAAGTGAGGCTACATGAGAGAGCTACAAAACTAGTAATATTGATATATAATTTATTGTATATAATGAATTTTTTCATAAATAATAAGAATAAGTAAATCCTTATAAATTTCACATTGCATATACAAATACAATTTCTTTTTTATATGGGATATTGTATGAATTCTTGTTATTAATAATTTTATGCTAAAATACTTTTGTAATAAAAGTTTAAGCATGATAAGCACATCCTATTAGACTATTACCTTACCATTACACCAAGGTGAAACATAAAAAGATAATTTGTATGGACATATCCATGAGATGAGGTGGAATAACATGGAATTAATTCTTAGTCCATTTTTTTTTATAGGCTACAAACCTATGCATGATGCACTAAACGATGGAACAAACAAATATGGAGCAAATTTCAAGGACTAAGTGGAATATTTAGCACATGGTAAAAATATGGGTCAAATTTCAATGGCTAAGTGAAATAGGAAAGGTAAAGCATCAATTTAGTTTATAATTCATGTTTTATAGAATTTGAAAGTATATGGCTTTAATTCTGGTAAATTTCATGTAGATAAAAGATTTCTCTTCGGAAGAATAAAGGTTAGATTTGTATAATTAGATGAAAAGGGATGGTTTTTGTGGCCCAAGTTTTAGGAGATTTATAAGGGCCATATTTTCAAGATTGGGTGAAAAAGAATGGTTCTTGTGGCTAAATACATACTTTTTGGCTAATAAGTGGGGATTTGGCTTATAATACATATATTTAAGGACTATAAAATATTTATTTGGCAATATTTGAGACTTAAATCAATACTTTCATGATTAACTATGAATTTATAATGTATAATGTTATATTTGATGATATTGATATATATGACTTAATTAGGGATTTATATAGTCTTATTATATATTAACAATTAGGTTAGAGATATTTAGGGTTTAATTATGGATATGATGGAGTTAATTTTATCTCCAAATCTAATTTAATAATATTTTGAGTATTTTATTGGAATTACTATTAAGTGTTATTTTCTATTTTGTTATTTAGTAGAATGTTGTTTTCTATGACCTAGTATTAGGTAGATCTATAATTCCTTACATGCTCAATATGGAGTTAACATGTGGAAATTAAAACAAATATTTCAAGGTAGGTCATAAATAAAATATTGTAACATAATTTTATATCAACTTTATATATAGAGAACTAAAGTAATTGAAAGTAAAAGAAAATATTATTTTACTTTCCAATATGAAGGAGGTGTAATTCATTTAATGTTTATTATGGAGTTGACAAGTGGAAAAGTAATTGAAAATAGAAAATTTCTTGTTTTTGTGGATAGTTGCATAAGGAAGACGTGTAATTCATTCAATTCTTAATATGGATTGAGAAATGGCATTTAAAAAATATTTCAATGTACACGTTAATATATATATACCTAATGTATAAGAACAAGTTAAACAACATGGAAGACAAGAGGCTACCTAAAATTGCTTCCAAATCAAGTCATAACCACCATCGACTCAAGCGAGGATGGCATAAAGACACCCAATCTTGGCTAAACTATTGGGGAA
>SNQJ01S0033318.1:20768-51736 GCA_010110895.2 Picea sitchensis | reverse complement strand
TTTCTTATGAGGACATTTGTTAGCAAAATGACCAATACCATCACAATTAAAACAAATTAAAGGAATCTTACCTCTATACCTACCATTGGTTCCCTTGTTCAGTCTTTTGATGAAGTTGGCCACTTCTTCATCATCTTCTGAGATGTCGTTGTTGTTACTATATTCTTCTTGTTCCTTTTTCTTTTTCTTTGATCTTTTGGATGATTTGAAGGATGCTTCTTTTACATCTACATTTTCCTATTCAGTTCTCATTTCATATGTTGTGAATATTCCATGCAATTCATCCATGATTATTGAGTTCATATACGATATTTCTTCTAGTGCTGATATCTTAGGGTTGAATCTCATAGGAAGAGATCTTAGTACCTTTGCAACAATTAAAGATTCTTCGATTTCTTCTCCCAATCCTATGATTGCATTCACTATTTCATCAACTCTTAAGAAGTAGCTTGCAATATTCTCATCTTCCTTCAGTTTTATTTGTTCAAACTGACCTCTGTGAGTTTGAAGTTTTACTGCTTTGACTTGTGTATCTCCTTCATAAATATTTCGAAGCTTGTCCCAATTCTCTTTGGAGGATTTACAATGTGCAACTTTGGTGAATATTGTTTCACTGAGACCATTCAAAAGTGCATTTATAGATTTGGAATTATTTTGACCAAGTTTCATTGCTTTGTCATTTGTTGGTGGAACTGTTAGTACTGTGTATCCATCTACAATTGATTGCCAACTTTCAAACCCTTGTGCTTGTATATATGTATTCATTCTTATGCTCCAAAAAGCATACTTCTGTCCATCAAAGTGTGGTATTCCATTTCTATATGAGTTGGTACTCTCCATGATCTATCTTTCAGTGGTTAAACTGATTTCTGAAGGAACGTACTCTTATACCAATTGTTGGACTACTGAGAGGGGGGGTGAATCAGTAATAGCGTAATTATAATCCTTTTTATCCAAATAATTCAAATGTTATATCAATATAGAATTATTATCCAATAATGAGAAATAATAAATGAACAATCACACACATACACAATACACCAGTGTTTTACATGGAAACCCAAATTGAGAGAAAACCACAGAATGATTTATCTTATATGTCTTGAAGAATTACATTCATTGGAAGCACCAACTTCCTTTGTTTTCCATCTACAACTGGAACGAGGCTCCAACCCCCTAGTTTCTCAGGCTAAAACCTTAGGGAAGCTCCAACTCCCCAATTCTCTAGTTACAACCCCCTATGTTCTCTGGCTACAACCGGAAGGTGGCTACACCCACTTGTCCTTGCCCCGTCCAACCACCCTGAAGGAGAAGTAGAATGATGGAACCATTGTCACACTATCGCTATGAGATATATCGATGTAAACATGTACCAATAAACTTGAACCATGCATAAACCATACATCAAGCTATACCTCAACCTGTAATCAACCTGTACCATAAACAAGTGCATCAACCATGCACCAACCTGTACCAAACAATCTGTAATCATCCTGTACCATAAAAAAGTGAAACCAACCATGTACCAAGTATGTACCAATCATGTTCAAGTACTAATCAACTATTACTCATCAATATGTACCAACATCATCAACTATACACCTCATGTATGTGCCAACTCATCAACTACTTGTCTCAACCATGTACCCAACTTATACCTCAACCAAAAGACCTCATAAATTTCATCATCCAAATATGATTTGTAAGTTTGTAATAGACCTGGTGTATATGATCACATAACTTAGAAAGCATCATCAAAGGAATTTATCCTTCCCTGAATTCCGACCTTCTTTTCTTCACTTTCCTTAGAAATTAAGATTAGATATCCTTTGGTTACCTCAGAAACTTATAGGTATTCAATATTCTCAAGTGTGTATTAAATGAGAGAGCCTTGCCTCTTATTTATACTCTCCAAGTAGCTTCCTTAAAAACATCTTCTAGGTCACTTTGCCCACTTTCCTTATTTTAGGGTTAATCCACTTCTATTTTCTCCATTAAATTTATTATTGAATTAATTTATTTTGTATTCACTTTGAATTATAGTACACTCATCACTTCAATTTATTATTTACCTTTTAAAATCTCTTAAATTTCTTTGACTACTTTGACCTTTTGGGGCTTTTAGATGACATATGAGGGTCCTCCAACTTCGTAAGGCCATAACTCTCAAACCATGAGGAGTTATGTGACGTTCCACATACCACCAGAAATGGAATGACATGTACTATCCATATAGAATAGTATTACCTGAAAATATATCAAAACTCATACCATTATCAATCAAACAAACTTGGGTCCATTACCCAAACCTAGGTTCTCCAACTTCTCATGGCCATAACTCTCTAACCGTGAGGAGTTATGTGACGTTCCACATACCACCAGAAATGGCATAACAAGCACTATCCATATAGGATAGTTTCCCTGAAAAATTCACTGAAGTTCATCTCATTATTCCATAAATAAGAATGGGTTCTGTAACCATACTTCTAGGATAACTCAATCGACAAAGCATCTTCCCATGAGGGATTTCACCATAAGGTGACCACTTTGGAGTTCATCCATTTCTACTTATTATCAAACATGACAAGACAATAATGAGTCATATTTACATCAAACAATATTGGGTCCATTACCCAACCTTTGTGCTATGGGGATTTATGCAAGGGTTGACATCAATGAAAACCAACCTTAATCAACATAGTCCACCTGGGATGACATGGACACTGACATACGTCCATAAATTATTGATTAATGAGTTCTAGAAGATGAGCTCAGAGGATCAATATATGAACGAGATGATAGAAATCCGAAAGAAACCAGGAGAATCTGTCTAGGAAATTGACCAGTGATTTAAACGTTTGAAAGGGAAATTTAGGTATGCCATGACTAACATGCAACATAAGAATCTGTTTGTGAATTATCAATTACCACACCTGAAATACCCACTTAGAAAACACAAATTCCAATATCAAGCAGAGGCTCTGCAGGAAGCCTTGCAAATGGAGGATAATCAGTATTACAAGACAGATCTAGCTATAGAGGAGTTGAAGGGGGATATGAATAATCTTACCTTTCAATTCAATCAGAATAAGGGAAAAGAAAAGTGAGAAGTTATTTGGTGTACCACATGTAGAACATAAGGGCACCATAAGAATGAATGTCCAACATTCATGCAATATATGGAAACAGGGATTCTAAATCCATTTCCAACAGGAGGACCCTGGTGTGAAATTTGCAAGATGTACGGGCATGATCCATATCATTGTCCCATGATGCATAAATACTAGATAGTACCAAAGAATGAATACTGCACTTTTTGCAAGTCAGTAGGGCACGATGACAAAGACTACAAAACAATGGATCTGATGAGGGAAAGGACGTCAAACACATATAGGGTGCAAGCTAAAATAATGACAGTGCAATATGCACCTCAATTTAATCAGGTACCACCATAGTATAATATTGTTCCGTAGCAATATAACATTGTGCAATTGTAGTATAACCCTACACAGTATAAGCAGGTACCTCAATACAATACACCGCATAGAGATCATGTTGGGTACAAAGGAGGAGGACAAGAGAGAGGAGGATTTGGACGTGGAAGAGGTCTAGTAGTGTGCCATAACTACCAACAACTAGGGAACTATGCAAGAGAATGTCCACTACCACCTGCGACATGCATGTATTGTCATGCAACAAATCAAGATACAAAGGATTGCACAACACTGTTGGGGAAGATAAAGGAAAAATATAATCAAAATAATTAGAACATACAGTGGATATTTACAGAATCTAGAGAAGATGGCAAGAACATCAACATAGTGACGCGCGTAGATTCTAAAAGAAGAGATGATGTGGCTAAATAGGAACCACTAAAGCACCAGTGGATTAAGAGGAATACTGAGCCACCCAAGTGATTTGATGCAGGAAAGGAGAAGGAGACCTTTGAGGAGGCTAGACAAGAATTTCTCAAGAAGAATGCTATGTCTGCATCTACCGCACATCGTACCCAAGACGTCCCAACATATGGAATGTCATTAGCATTGGACCATACCAATGAAGTCCACCTGGGAAACCAAGTAAGTTGTATTAAAACTTTCTTGCAATCCTGCATTCAATTATTTAAGGATCGATCATCTTTTATAATATTACAGAATCTGTTAGATAGATGTACCACAAACTCTAAGGGAAATTTATAACATAGGACATTCAATCACCTCCATGCCATAAGGAGAACCAACAGAGAGTTTAGATTGATTTCCAACATCGAATATTTTAACATGGGCGATGTGATATTAGATTTGGGATCTGAAGTGAATGTATTACCCAAAAAAACATGGAAATGCATGGGAGAACCTACCTTAGGGTACTCACCAGTCCAAATTAAGTTATAAAAACAACACAAAGTTCTGCCAATAGCGAGGCTGAAAGGAGTGACAATAGATCTGGATGGAGTGTGCACTAATGCAAACTTCGAAGTGATCAAAATCGTGGACGACACAACACCATTTCTAGCATTGCTGGGATTGGATTGCGTGTTTGAAAATAAAACAATAGTCAACCTAAATACCAAGAAGATGACATTTGATTCAAGATAATATAGGGTTATTAGGCCCCTAGATCGATCTGAAGCCGAAATATTTGTGGAACCAACATGTCTAGATTTGGAAGAAATTAACCAGCTGTATTGGACCACCACATGTGCTGAAGAATACATTAATCCAACTGTCGATAGTGTAATTAGATGGATAAGTATCACATCATGTGCTTCTGACTCAGACACAGTTCTAGAGAATTCGCAACAACGCCTACATGAGGTCGCAACCAGAATATGCGCATGAATAGACCGTTCAGTAAGGTGGGTTGGGACATAAATCAAAGAATCTCCAAGTTTCCATGGAATCAATGACTTGGAAGAATTCCTAATGAGATATGAGGAGAAAGTATCAAACAACCAAATATTTTTATCTCTCGACATTGCAATTAAGGCTACATCTGGAAGATGGTGGGATGCACACAAACAAAATATACAGGATTGGTACCAATGCAAAAGACTATTGTACATCAGATTCGATGCAGAACAAAAGAGGAGAGCATCTCATAAATACAATGGAAATAGAACACCTGCAAAACACTTGGAACAATGCATAACATAGTGGAGGATGATACCACCTGAGGAATGGCCTCATTATTTCATTCACACACTAGAAGGAATTCCAGAAAAATGGTATGTAGACCAAGAACTGCACAGAGGTACCACTTAATGGACAATATTGCAACAAAATTTCATAGCCACATTCTCATTCGAACATGAGAACTCCAACATCGATTTCTATTTAAGACAGATTAGAGGCTTGATATTAATTGATAAACCAGAGCTGGACCTTATGACCGAATATCAACAGCAGAATAGTCAGACAATCAAAGAATTGTTGTCATGCTATCGTGTAGAAGAAGACATACCAGACGAAGAAGATCCACAATATATCCATATTCTAGAGTTTGAAGGATAAAGGGGGGTAGTAGGGCCTTCCTTATCAACAGAATAATTCACTACATCGATTAAAGTAAAGAAGGTCAATATTGGAACATAGGAGAATCCTAAGATGGCCAGTATTTGGGATTACTAGGACGAGAAAACATTGGAAAGAATAACAGAGTTACTTCATGAGTATAGTGACCTATTCCCAACTACCTTCACAAAAATGACAGGTATTGCAGGAGAACTTGGAGAGATAAATATCCCTCTCAAACTGGAGGCAAGACCTGTTAGACAAAGGCCTTACAGATTGAACCCCATATATAAGAAGAAAGTAAGAGCATAAATCGACATAATGATGGAAGCAGGAATCATAGAACCAATAGAATAATCAGAATGGACAAGCTCCATGGTAGTTCAAGAGAAGAATCAAGGAGGCATAAGAATCCGTGTAGATCTGAGAAAGCTCCATGATTCTTGCATACATGACCCCTTCCCTACACCCTTTACAGATGAAGTCCTAGAAAATGTGGGAGGTCAGGAAGCATACTCATTCATCGATGGACTCTCAGGCTACCACCAAATAAAGATAGCAGAAGAATATCGGTACAAGATGACCTTTGCAACAGAATGGGAATCCTACTAGTACATAATCATGCCTTTTGGACTGAAGAATGTACCAACAATGTTTTCCAGATTAGTCATTGTTTCCTTTAAATAATTCATCCATCAGTTTCTAAAGGTATATTTGGATGTTTGGGAAGTGTACAACCTATTGAAGGATCATGTAGAGGTGTTGAGTATGATGTTAGAAATATGCAATAAATGCCAAATATCCTTGAACATTAAGAAATGTATATTTGGAACACCCTTCAGAATTATATTGGGTCGCATAGTATGCAGACAAGGTTTGATCGTGTATCCTGCAAAGATTGCATTAATTATGAATTTAACACCACCAAAATCAATGCACCAGCTGCGAGCCACATTGGGACATACATGATATTACAATTTGTTTATAAAGGGGTATGCGCAGATCACTGCATTGATGTAGAAATTTCTCAAGAAGGATACTAAATTCTAGTGGAATGAGAACTGTCAGCAAGGGTTGGACACCTTGAAGTAGAATATGGTCACAACACCCATCTTAGTCTTTCCATATTGGGAGAATACATTCCATGTGCATGTCGATGCATCATCCACAGCCCTGGGAGATATTCTAGTGCAACCAGGAGCAAGGGATTTGGGCCATACCATAGCATTTGCAAGTAGAAAATTGTCAGACTCTGAGAAAAATTACAACACTACAGAGTGAGAAGGTCTAGGAATGATGTGTGCACTTCAAAAGTTTAGGCATTACCTACTTGGAAATTTTTTTAAGATGTTAACATATCATTCATCCCTTAAGTACATAGTCAAAAATCTAGTGTTGGGGGGGAGAATCTATCGATGGTTACTGTTGTTTCAAGAATTTGACTTTGAAGTCATAGTTAAACTAGGGAAGCTTAATGTAGGCCCTGATCACTTGTCAAGGGTCACTAATGATGAGGATCCTACAAACTTAGAGGATACCTTCCCTGATGTGCAATTATTTTCAGTCCAAGTCGTGAATGATTATTTTGTTGACATTATTTAGTATTTAAGTATAGGGACTGCGCCACATGAACATAACACTGCGCAGAGGAAGAATTTGGTTGTCAGAGCAGTCGACTACCAGTTGATCATAGGACACTTATATTAAATGGGGGAAGACAACATCTTGATAAGGTGCGTGCTAGAACACGAAAGGCCTAGGATATTGCAAAAGCCCATGAAAGAATAGATGGAGGACACTATGAAGGAAAAGCTACCACACAGAAGGTACTGCAAACAGGATTATGGTGGCCAACTATTCATTAAGATGAAAAGAAATACTCTAAATAATGCGACATTTGTCATAGGGTTGGAAAACCAAATAGACGGGATGATATTCCCTTACACCCACAAGTAATGCTACAAGTGTTTGAAAAATGGGCTATCAATTTTGTTGGGCCAATTCACCCACCCACAAGAAGGTCAGGTGCATGATACATTATCACTACAACAGAATAACTCTCAATATGGGAAGAGGCAATGCTAGTTAAATATTGCAGTGAAGAGACAACAACACACTTTCTGTTTGAACATGTGCTCACTAGATTTGGATGCCCAAGGATTCTGATGAGTGACCAAGGCACTCACTTTATCGAAAACATTATTAGAGCTCTGACTGAATAATTGGAGGTCTACCATGAGAAAATTATGCCATACCATCCTCTGGAAAATGGTACAATGGAAGCCTTCAACAAGATTCTAGAGAATGCCTTAACCAATATTTGCAATGTCAATAGGGGCGATTGGGATTCAAAGATACCAGTGGTACTATGGGCATATAGAACCACCTATAATAAGTTGACAGGGAAGACACCATCTAGATTGGTGTATGGACAAGAAGCAGTGTTTCCATTAGAATTTTTGGTACGAAGTCTATGTGTCGCAACAATTACAAACATGACAGAGAGAGGCACAATACAATAAAGGTTAATTCAACTCATGAGCATGGAAGAATATAGTATTCTAGCAGGATTTCACCAAGAAGTACATAAAGAAAGGGACAAAGCTTGGAATGACCGACATATCAGGAGAAAAAGTTTCAAGGAAGGAGACATAGTCCTACTGTATGAAAACAAGTTTTTTCAACATCTACGAAAGTTCATAATGCATTGGTTGGGACCATATGAGGTCAAGACTATCACAGAAGGAGGAGCTGTATAGTTGAAGAATTTGGAAGGCACATAATTGAGGGGCATGATGAATGGGAGTTGACTGAAGTTGTACAAGGATAATCGACCACCCACATCGTCTTTAAGTTGTACTATCGTGAACATAACTAGCATGATGCAAGCATCATATCTAAGTTGTATGTCCAGCTTTAATTTGTACTATCACGATTCTCCTCAGGACATTGTACCAACAACTCCAACCATTTGTACCATATTTGATTTGTACTAGAATGATCATATCCTACATGATGCAATAATCATCTCTAATTTGTATGACCATCTCTAATCTGTACTAGCATGATACAGATTCACATCTCACTGATAGTCCATGATGCCACCTATCAGTGCTCCCTCCCAACCGAGGAAGTCATCTCCTCTCTTTCAACCAATGATCCAAAATTGATCTTTTAAAACCTTGGTTAACTATTTTGTATGAGTTTATTTACCATTTATAAATTGAAAAAAAGATGAATATTTAATGAAATAATGTTGCATCCATAATGAATAATGCAGAACAAAAAAATAACATTAATAACAACAAACCATAATGCCAAATATTGTTAACGGAGTTCGACAAAGTTTCCTATGCCTCCGGGAATTTGTATAAGTGGGGGAGGCTTTCTTACTAATCTTCAATTCCTCAAAAGTACATCAAAAGTACATCGATTGGATTACAAACTAGTCTGATTGTTTTCTGATCGACCTCAAGAATCCAACACAACCATCGACAATGAAAAAGGTTGAGCTTAGCTGCCAGAAATGGCCTCAAAAGTTATCTTCCTCAATGGCTTCCCTACATAAAAATGGATTTAAGATTCACAAAATATTCATCATTTTGTTGTTATGAACCTATGTCAACTGTCAAAAACACCTAGTTTATATAGATTTTTGGTTAGTGTTCACATCCAAACCTCCTCCCAAAATATGGCCTCAAATCGGGCTCTAGATCCTCCAATAATGGGAAAAATCCCACTAAAATTAGGCCAGTAAACCATAAAATCCAAATACTATAGGTTAAAAAACCCACTTTTGCAAAATATATGTGCCAACTCCTTTTTTCTAGGCCCTTGGTTGTATGTATGGCCATGTGTCCATGCGCTAAATGCCTGTGCCTTAGTCCTCTGCCCCTGGTCGTGTGCAAGTGCCATGTGGCCTCAGGTTGGGTCAAACACCTATTTCACCCCCGAATTGGCTCCTCGTCATGCACTTTTTCACATGGAAGGTTTACCCTATAGTCTAGTGCCTTGGTTGATGAGCTATCCCTGCCGACCGAGAACTACATCCCCAACTGATCTCTATCCACCAATAGATCTTCCATATTGAGCTTCCACAAATCAAAAATGTTCCCATTAAACTTATCGATCTCCATTTTTTAATTGCTTTCCATTTCTTTTCACCTGAAAAATCAATAACATAGATATTCCACTATAACAAGGCTTATCACAGTCCTGAGATAAACCTTTGATCACCAAGGCATCCCCCTGAAGCCAACAAAGATCTGATACCAAATGTATATTTTAACTGTGTACAAAATTTACTGCAAACAAATTTTCACTAAAATAATAGAAAATATACAATGGCAAATACCAACATTACACAAAGATTTTTCCCCTGGAAACCCAAATCGAGAAAACCAACATATTCTATATTCATTCATAGTGATACATTGTTTACATTACAATATACATATAGGATCTAGTGGAATCCAAAAACCTAACCCAATGACCTGGATTAGTCAACAAACCTAATTCCTTAACCAGAAATAGAAAACTATCCGCAAAAAAACCATGTGCCAAAAAACTGCCCAACATTGGACACAAAAATTGAGGCAACATGAAAAATGAGGCAAAAATGTGACATGTTTCTCGAGGAAAAAAAAATCTCAGGGGAACTACCCTTGAACCCCCACACAGGGGGATTTTCCCCCCCTACTCCGCCCAAGGGATGGCATAGAGTCCCCCCCTCAAGATCCTCTATGCACTCGGCTTAACGTAGACACTACTATGCATGCAAAGAATATAACACATACCCAACAGGTCTCTATGCACACCTTGTGTTTTATACCTGAGCTTGGGACTTTCAAAGGGATCATCTACATACCTCCTGATTGGAACTATGCATTCTGGGCACTGTGATTTTCCCAGAAGATAAACTTAAGGACTTAAAACAAGATTTTAATTCTTCCACAGAAATAGACTTTCACACAATTGTAGATTTTCTTCATCACAATATCTATTAGTTCAGAAAATACAGAGTGATCTTATGGTTTCCTCTATGTGTCTGAGAGTTTTCCTCTTCTCTTATTTTTCTCCTTTTATTTTTTGTATCTCATATACCTAACTACATGGTTGTACCATGGAGGGTTGTCACACTTATTCCAAGTAAACTTGAGTAAAGCTAAAACTGTCATTTTTAATAGATTTCTTGTTGAAGATATCTGGTTTTAGTGTTTAAGTTTATGTCATGATATTATTGAAATTATTCCTATCCTTTAAATTAGTAATATATTGAATTATTGTAATAGTGTACATTTGCGTCATGAAGTGGTGACCATGTTACTAGATTTTTGTGTTCTTGAAGAAATTGTAGTTTAAAATGCTAGTAATTATAGTTGAACTTCAGAATAGATTGAAGTTATGGGAATTATCTACTTGCTTGTTCCCCTGAATAGTTTCCTGTATTGAGACCTTAAATAGTCAAAATCAATAGGATGAATCATAGACTTGAACATTTATTATGTGTCTTGGAGGTCCTAACCTTGCAGGATAGGTTGGGTGGGTAGACATTGTGTGTTATCTTGTGATGTGGCATATCATTAATACATCAAATTTGTATCTAAATATAGTTGTGCAATGAGATGAATGAAATATAATGTGTATTACTGAAGTATGTTAATATCGTGTTTCACTTTCTCTAATGATATTCATAAAAAAAAAAACATCTCTTACTCTTTCTCAATTACTTATATTATGTAACAAAGGGGTTGTTACATTTTAGAATTTTTGTAACAATAAAAACATATGCTAGAAGGGCTTCTCCTTGTAGTAAGATTAGGTTTTATCTTATAAGTAATGATATCGACCTATTACGAAAGGGACTTTGATCTTTTCAACTATTTCAAAAGTTTTTTGATCTCTGGAATGATTCCAAGAGGATTGTAAGAAAATAAATATTTCAAGGTTGATTTTAGAAACTCTTTGGAGTCAACACATTTTGGTTTATTGAATTTCTATTTGTTTATTCATTATTGTAGATTATTCTACAATTGATTAAATATTGCAAGCATATAGTTTGAATTCCAATACTTTTAATCTATCTTATTTGGTTTAATGAGCTTCTAGATACTTTCAGTGAATTATTATTTGCTTGATTAGTTAATATTTTTATTTTTTTTGTTATTGAGGATATTGTGGAATTATTTTTGAAAGTATCACAATTAAATTTTATCTCTTTATGTTTTTTATTATTTATTGTTTCCTATATGTTATCTGATGAGTGATATATTATTATTGGAATTATTTCGTCAGCAATCTAAAAGACTCAGATAGTTTTCATTTTATTTCCATAAGTTATCCCTAGAAAAACATTCTACAAACCCTTTAATTCATTTATTTTCTACAGTAGATAGACTTAAAATACAAAAAAATAAAAGAACGACACGAGATAACTTTTAAATCCAATCAAATTATTGTCATACCATTAAACCAATGGATTATTCCATACAAAATAGGGATGAGTCTAATTGGGCCTCATCCTTAAGTTTATTCCCTAATGTTTAGCACTAGGAATTTATCCCCCTAAAAATGAGGTTGAAACCATACAAACATGTGTACATAAACAAACAAAAGAAGGAAAATAAATTTACACCTAAGTATTATGATTCCTATATGGTGTTGGAGAGGATTGGAAGTATGGATTACAAATTGGAGTTACCTCTATGTTCACTTGAACATCCAGTCTTCCATGTTTCTTGATTAAAGAAGGTAACCTATTACAAGATATAGTTCAAATTATTTTACCATAGATCAATGAAGAAGGAAAAATAATACTAGAACTAGAGACAATCCTTTAAATAAGAGTTAAGCATTTGTGAAATCAAAGAATTACTAAGTACCTCATCAGGTGGAAGAACCTACCAATACAAGAAGCAACATGGGAAGTTGAGTTCTTCATGTAGAAAAATACATAGTTTATCAAGCATTGGTGACAACAATTATTTGAAGGGGAGGGGCATGTTAAGCCCCTAGACAAAGCCCCATGTAAAGGCCTAGATATTGAGTGTTTGGATTTCTATTTTTATATTAGAATTGTTAGCAATAACTTTTAATTTTAATTGGACCCTCAGTCTTCTATATATATACCAAGGTGACCTAGTTTAAGATCATCTCATATTGTCTCATGCATTGAATATTTTATAAAAGGAGGTTTCCCCCTGGTGTTAGGGACCTAACCCCTCACATAGGTAGAACAATGTATTCTGATGTAATAAAGCTCAATATTAATAAGGTATTTCAATAAAGTAGAATAAGTCGAATGTAAGAAGACCTAATAGAATCTTCCGCTTCTAGAAGGATCTTCCTCTAGATGGTTCTATTGATAAGCATATTTAGTATAAATAGGAGTCAAGGGTATGAGAACTCTAGCTTGGATATTATTGTAATAGAGCTCTGCTCGACTAGAGGTTTCCCCCTCAAAGAGGCCCTTGAACATGTCTATCAGTAATTGAAGTGCTCTTCCTAGTGTTATTTTGTTATCATTTCAGTGTTATTGTGGTGTTATTGTGGTTATATTGTTGTGCATCTGCCATTTCTAGCATTTTATTTTTGTTCTGCATACTTTTGATATCTGGAATATTAAAACTGGTATCAGAGCACTTTCCTTGGCACAAAATTGTGGGTTAATTTTTTTTTCAAGGTAGAGACGTATTCCAGGGTATTTAGCCAAAGAGATCTTTTGTTACGCGCATAAACATGTGGTTGAGGGATTCATACACACAAGAAATACAAGTGGTTCTTAAGCGCACATATGTTGGCCATCCTTGTAACCCCTATTGGTACCCCTTCGAGTGGTAGTGCATTAGACAAAACCTATGTACGGATCAGCCTAGATTTCCTAAAGCCCTCTTTAGATAAACCGATCGGCTACATGACTTCTATATTTCCACCAAGAACATCACTTAGGAATATACTCCTTAGTACCTAGGTAGTCGGGTAGTACGACTAAGGGCATGGTCTAGCCTCCTTGGTTAGTGCCCTGAGATATTGGGCAAATAACTATTGTTGGACCCCGAACATATATCAAAGACCTATAGCATAGGGAGAACCCTTGAATACCTAACCCTTCGGGACAGAAAAAAAAATAAATTAAAACAAACGAGATCTATTGTCACGTAACTATGTTCGGGTTTCCAAATCACTACACATTTCTTCCTGGTTAAGAATTTGGGGAATTATTTGAGACATATTCCATTGTATTTATCTCTCCGCCCTTATCACATTCATACATATCATTTTTCAGCAAAATTTTTGACCCCACCTACCCCGTTT
This sequence comes from Picea sitchensis, assembly GCA_010110895.2. Taxonomy (NCBI): domain Eukaryota; kingdom Viridiplantae; phylum Streptophyta; class Pinopsida; order Pinales; family Pinaceae; genus Picea; species Picea sitchensis. Next base: position 37,910 of record SNQJ01S0033318.1, on the reverse strand, counting down.
CGGTTCTCTCATCATCATGGCCCACACCCGTAGCTAAGACTTGGAAGCTCGCCTCAATACCTTGCAATCTAATTTCATAGAGACCCAACAAGAAGTGAAACAACTCAATGCCAATGTTTTTTCCATCAATACAACCATGCAGTCCTCCATTGCCACCTCAATCGAGGAACTCAAACAAGACATGACTACCCATCTTGAATCTGTCATTTCGATGATCTGCACCAAGCTGCATATCCCTGCAGATAACCCTTTATCTAACCCACCTCCACATACTGAATATGAAACTTCCTCTCATTCCCATAATTCTCATATCCATCACTTTCAATGTGACCTACACCTTCCGTGGGTGGATGTGACCAAATTTTATAGCTCAAATCCCACTGGTTGGGTAACACAAATGGAACAGTATTTCTCTTTATACGACATTACAGATGACTTGGCCAAAATCAGGTATGGTGTTCTCCATCTAGATCAAGAATGTTGGCAATGGTGGCAATGGAGAAAAACTTCCTGTCAAGGGTATATTGCTTGGACACACTTTGTGGCAAAGATTTATGAACGCTTTGACACTGACACCAACCATTTAGGATGTTTTAGAAAGTTGAAACAATCCAGAATAGTGGAAGACTTTATAGCTGCTTTTGAGCGCCTGGATTTTCAAACATAGGACATGTCTGATGCATTTTTATGAGAACGTTTTATCAGTGGCCTGAGGGATGAGATTCATGCTCGTGTCCTCATGGCTCGTCCTCAGATTTGGGTGGAGGCTACTAAAATAGCTAAAGAAACACAACAAGTTGTATCTTCTCAAAACTGGAAACCCTTATTTATTCCTCGCACTAAACCAATAAATCCCACTGCTCCCTCTGCTCCACTAAAGATCCAAAAATTTGGTAGGGATAAAATGGTTGAATGCCAACTCAAAGGACTTTATTATAATTATGATGACAAATATTTTTTGGGCTACAAGTGTAAGGAACAAAATCTTTTTATGGCCATCTCGAAGGATGTTTTGGAAGAGGATGTTGAAAATCCCCTTGTGTCTGAGTCACCTGAAACCATAGACATAACCCCTCCCTCAGACCCTTCCGAAGTAGAACCAACCATTTCCTTAAATGCTCTCACTATTTTCTTTGCTCCTCAAACCCTCAAGATAATTGGTTACTTCAATCATAGGAAGGTCATCATTCTAGTTGAGAGTGGAAGAACCCATAATTTTATTCATCGCCGCATTGCCCAAGAAAATCATTGCTATATCCATGCAATCAATAATTTCCAAATCATGATTGCCAATGGAGGCTCCATGAAATGTGGAGGGTGTTGTGAAAATGTGTGTCTCCAAATTGGTGACTACCACCTGAAATCTCATATGTTTTCTATCGGCATGGGCAGTTGTGACATTGTGTTGGGTGCAGACTGGCTAAGGACTCTGGGTCCCATTCTTATGGTCTTCAAGGAATTAACCATGCAATTCGACCACGAGGGCCAAAAATATAAGTTCCAAGGCATCACCGCTAGTTCACCGTAGATCATTAGTTCCCATCGCATGGAAAAGATGCTCAAAAAATCTCATTCTTGCGTTATTGCCCAAATCCATGCCATACAGGCAATTGAGGCACCCTCTGTGCCACAAGACCTCCAATCCATCCTCTCTAAACATCAAGTGGTTTTTTCAACTCCCCAGGGACTCCCTCCTTCTCGTGGTGTTCATGATCATTCCATTCCCCTTATCCCGGGAATCCTCCCTCCCAATATATGTCCCTATCGTCACCCCTTTTCAAAAAAAATGAAATTGAGAAAATGGTTCAAGAAATGCTTAATGTAGGCATTATCCGTCCTAGTACGAGCCCCTAATATTCTCCTATGGTCACGGTCCTAAATAAATAAGGTTATTGGCGCATGTGTCCTAACTTACATGCCCTCAACAAACTCCCCATTAAAGACAAATTTCCCATTCCTGTAATTGATGACCTCTTTGATGAACTAAGTGGTGCCCAGTTCTTTACTAAACTTGATCTTCATTCTGGCTACCACCAGATACATATGAAGGAGGCAGACATTCCTAATACTTCCTTTAGAACTCATGAGGGCCACTATGAGTTTTTGGTCATGCCCTTTGGCTTGTGTATGCCCCCTCCACCTTCCAAACCCTCATGAATCATGTCTTTCGCCCTTTTTTCTATCATTTTGTCTTAGTTTTCTTTGATGATATCCTCATTTATAGAAAAACCTGGATAGACCATCTTGCTCATGTGGACCGTGTTCTCCATCTACTCTCTCGGCACCAACTTTTCCTGAAACAATCTAAATGTTCTTTTGGCGCCTCAGAAATCGAGTACTTGGGTCATCTTGTTGGAAAGAATGACGTCAGCATGGATCCTAAAAATATTGAAGTTATGCAAGACTGGCCTCACCCAAAGACTCTCAAAATATTGTGAGGATTTCTGGGCTTAACAGGTTATTATCGCAAGTTTGTTAAGAATTATGGAAAGATTGCGACACCTCTCACCACACTCCTTCAAAAGAATTCTTTCAATTGGAATCCAACAACTGCTCAAGCTTTTCAAACCTTGAATATGACCATGTGAACCACTCCAATCCTCACAAATACCTTTGTCCTGGAATCTGATGCTTTAGGGAAAGGTAGTGGCATTGTCCTTATGCAAGAGGGTTGGCCTTTGGCATTTACCAACAAACAACTGTCTGAACAAAATTTGGGAAAATCAATCTATGAAAAGGAAATGTTGGCTATTCTACATGCCGTTGATTTGTGGCACCCTTATCTATTGGGGAAACACTCCCAAATTAAGACAGATCATCAAAGCCTCAATTATTTTCTGTAACAACGCATTTCCTCCCCAAAGGAAAAAAAATGGGTGACTAATCTCTTTGGATATGATTATGAGATCATTTACAAGAAAGGAAAAGACAATGTGGTGGAGGATGCACTTTCCCAAAAATATGAACATGAAGGATCCCTTTTTTCTCTCTCCTTCATTGTACCAGATTGGCTCCAAGTCGTTCGCCAGGAATGGCTACATGATCCCAAAAGTTCAATTCTGATACAACAACTGCAGTCCAATTCTCCAGTTTCCCCAGGGCACTCTTGGCTCCATGATGAGCTTCGATACAAAGGTCATTTGTATTTACGTAAAGAGTCAAAAATTAAATCCATTGTGCTTTATAAGCTTCATGCTACACCCACAGTTGGGCATTCCAGGTTTACCAAAACCCATGACAGGGTCAATCATTCTTTTTTTGGGGATGGTATGAAACAAGACATTCATAATTTTGTGGCCAAATGTGATGTGTGTCAATGCAATAAGGGTGAAACAATCAAATATCCTGGCACACTACAATCGATTCTGATTCCACCTGCTATTTAGAGGGATATGTCTATGGATTTTATTACAGGCTTACCTAAATCGAGCAATAAATCAGTCATCATGGTGGTAGTTTATCACCTTTCCAAGTATGCTCATTTCTGTTCTCTTCAACACCCATTTACAACATCCAAAAAGGCTCAACTTTTCATGGATCAGGTCTTCAAGCTTCATGGCATGCCGCATTCTATTATTTTTTATCGAGACCCAACTTTCACCAACAATTTTTGGCAAGAACTATTCAAGATACAAGGGAACTAATTACATCTTATCACAACTTATCATCCCTAGATGGATGGTCAAACGGAAGTTTCCAAGAAGTGTTTGGAAACATATTTGAGGTGTTTTGCATCATAAAAGAAAAATTAGTAGGCTCAATGGTTACCCCTAGATGAATGGTGGTACAACACTTCATACCATACAGCTACCCGCATGACTCCTCTTGAAGTGGTATATGGACAAAAGCCAATGTTAGTTCTCTCATATTTACCAGGTGTCTCGAAGGTCCAGGTGGTTGACCAAATGCTTACAGTTTGAGAGGCTATTCTTCATACCCTCAAAGAGAATTTGGTCATGGCCCATAATTGCATGAAGAAACAAGCAGATCAAGGTCACTCTGAACATCATTTTGCAGAAGGGGCTCAGGTGTTTCTTCGACTGCAACCTTACAAGCAAACTTCCCTCAAGGCCGACCATTGTCAAAAGATGGTGCCCAAATTTTATGGTCCTTATACAATTCTCAAGCGTGCGGGACAGTTGGCATGTCAGTTAGCTTTACCCAATCAAAGATACATCCTGTTTTTAATGTTTCATACTTGAAGAAGGTGATTGGAACTAAGTGCCAAACTCAAACCAACCTTCCCGAGTTGGACGAAGAAGGTTCCATTTGGCTACACCCACAAGCAATTTTTGACCAGTGTGAGTGTCACCTGCATCAGGGAACCATCAAGGAAGTGTTATTCCAGTGGAAAGATACAACTCTAGTAGATGCCACTTGGGAACCAACTACCATTCTACAACAATTTATACATCTCAAGCCTTGAGGAAAAGGTTGTTTTTAAGGGGAAGGACATGTTAGGGACCTAACCCTCACATATGTAGAACAATGTATTCCTATGTAATAAAGTTCAATATTAATAAGGCCTTGCAATAAAGTAGAATAAGTTGAATGTTAGAAGACCTAATAGAATCTTCCGCTTCTAGAAGGATCTTCCTCTAGATGGTTCTATTGATAGATATATTTAGTATAAATAAGATTCGAGGGTATGAGAACCCTAGCTTGGATATTATTGTAATAGAGCTCTGCTCGAATGGAGGTTTCCCCCTCGAAGAGGCCCATGAACATTACTATCAATAATCAAAGTGCTCTTCCTGGTTTTATTCTGTTATCATTTCAGTATTATTGTGTTGTTATTCTGGTTATATTGTTGTCCATCAACCATTTCTAACATTTTATTTCTGTTCTGCATACTTTTTATATCTGGAATATTACACCTGGAATTGGATTATTCATTGAATATTTTTTGGAGTTTAGTTCCTAACAAATTATAGATGAGGGGACATATAATTGCATAATTTCAAAGAAAATTCAGTAGATGCTAGTGATGCAGGAGCATCCTCGAGAGCATCCACAAACTATCAACCGAGCAGCGCGTGGAGGAAAAGGAACAGCTGGAAAGCGCCAGCATCCAAGTTTTGAACCATTGTAATATATGGCTGCGCCAAACATTAATGTTTTGATGTGATGAAGCGCACTGAACATTGTAACGGACCTTGAGCGGATAAGCTCTAGTCCTTAGGCATAATTTCAAATAGGTAAATTCAAGATGCTAGTGATGAGCATCCACGTGAGCATCCACAAACCATCAACCGAGAAGCGCGTGGAGAAAAAGGAATAGCTGGAAAGCGCCAACATCCAAGTTTTGAACCATTGTAATATATGGTTGCGCTAAACATTAATGTTTTGATGTGATGAAGCGATCGAACATTGTAACGGACCTCGAGCGGATAAGCTCTAGTCCTTAGGTAGCCGAGGCATTTACTTAGAGTTAATGCGGTAGATAGAATAATTAACTGTAGATTAGACGGTTTTAGTTTGGAGAGGGAAAACGAATATAGGCACCCTCCCTTTGTACATTGTAAAAATCATCATTCATTCAGATTATCATTGAGAGAAAGAAGAGAAGAACATAGCAGAGAGTCTGTGAAGAACCCCCATGTACAGCTATTGAATTAATAGGAAGAGCCCCATTCAATTCCATGGATGTGTTTGACCTCTATGTGCTGCTGATATTGTGCCTTTGCATGTTTGCATCTTTTTATACGTATTTGTTATATGCTGCTTACGTGATTGCATATCGTGCTCCGCAACCGAGAGTGAAGGTTTGGTTTCATTGTTTCTCTGCTTTAGGGCTGTGAGATTCCCAATAGAGGCACAATTCCTCCGCATGGAGTGTGTCGAGGAGGCTAAACAATTGAGCTTTCATTCTCATTTCGGTTGGAGTTGGGCTTGAGGAATTTGAGCCGTGTAGGTGAGTGCAGGTCAAATTTGAGTCTCAATAGCAAGCCCCAGAGAAGGAGAGGGAGTCGCTATGCAGCCGCGGAGTTACGTAATCCCGTGAAGACTTCAACACTTCGAAGTGATTGAAGATCGAGCATGGTGCAGTTCGAAAGAGTTCTTGAGCGAGATTCAACTAGTGAAAGCTCAGAGGGATAGTTCCTTCGATTCACTGAGAAATCAACGCCAGGTCGCGACAGATAAAGGTGGCGAGCGGAGATCTCTTCATAGAGGAAGAGAATCGACGAGCTAAATCGCCGTGCAATTAATTCTCGCGAAAGTCTCGAGGACCGCTGATCCGGAGCGTAAGAGAGGAGGGTTAACCTCAGGCAGCGGAAGGACCCTGGCCATCGCCAGACGGAGAGAATCGGGTTGGTGAGTGCGAGAGTCATGCACGCTGAAATCGCTGGCGCGATTTCACACTATAGGCCGCCGATTTGAGCAGCACGGACAGTAAGGCCGAACTGGAAGCATCGGTTCTCGGCCTTCGGTTTCCAGCGAACAAGGAAATTTTTGCATTGTGGGAATTAGCGATCCGCGAAACCCCGAGGTTGACGTAGCAGCGTGGGACCCGGAGGCATACTCGGGTACAGGTGGCGCTAGAAGCTGGTGACCGCACTGCGGCATTCGGGGTTTTGAGAGTCAAGTGATTGACATCACCAGTGGCGATACCCCAAGGCAACCTACACCCGCAGCCGCTGGATCGCTGGACTATTGAGATCGGGATCGGGCTTGAAGAGGTAAAGAATCCAGGTCAGTGAGACCTCGAGCATCGCGAGGTCCGATCTCGAACCCGGCGAGAATCGGCCGGAAGTATATCTCAGGTACATCATTCCCCAGGGGAAGAAGGGCTTGACCCTTCAGCCTAAGAGGAGAAGGTCTCGGTGGGGTAACCGCCAATGAGGGCAAGCTACGCCGAAAGTGGTATCGTGAGCGTTCGTTTTCAGCTAGATAGAAGAGGGGATACAATAATGTCATTTAAGAGAGAGAGAGGTAAGTACACCGGACGTGGAGGATGTGGATGTCGAGAAGGGCGTGACGTTGAAATCAAGCAGGTAATGTTGAGATGGAACGTTAGATTCGAGATATCAGGGCGAGACTCAAGGATATGGAGACCACCCAAAGGTGTGGAATCGACGCAGGAGAGTTCAGCGACCCCGAGATTGAAGAGGAAGATGATGGCGATGAAGGGGAAGTTCACAGCAGAGGATGTCTCGACAGAGAGGTTGATCAAAAGCCATTTCGAGGATGAGCAAGACGAGATGGACATCCCATTTATGAGGGAAGTCCGAATGCTAAGACTTGCCGGATCGATCCGGAAGCATTGACACCTATCGATTATGAATATATCGAAGAGGACAAGTAGGTAAGGCATGCCGTCACGAAACCGAAGGGACATGTAGCCTTATGGCGGGACGAGCTGCAGGCATGTGACGCTCCAAAGGCAAACAGAAAATCAATATTGGGATCGGATGATCGCCAAGATGAAAGGCTAAGTTCATTCCGAGGGACTACTATTAGATCACGCCGTTTCAGCGCATTAACCCGACATTACAGCTGATGACCGTGAAGGAGTATACTGAGGAATTCTACATGCTCAATATTTGAGCTGGTCATCGGGATAGTGATGACGAAAAGGTGGCGATACCTGAATGGCCTCGTGTATGAAACGGCGATGAATTGAGTACGTCGACTATACGCGACCGCTGAGGATGCTGCATCGATGGCTCAAAGCCGGCGAAAAGCCGAGCCGCTAAGCAAGGTCAACGAGGGCCGGTGGCGTAGTTGTGCCTAGAGGTAAAGCTGTTGTTCCAGAGAGGACACAGAAAACCAAGGAGGATTGGAAGAGGCCTCGGTAGAGCCGAGAGGGAACTCACAAAGAAGAGACAAAGAAATTGTTGAGCCGTGAGGCGCAAGAGGATCGCCAGAGTGGATACGACGCGAATACATTTCGCATCGCAGGTAGAGGAAGAGCGCGAGGAGGAGTTATCACACGTTTTACGTGTGGTAAAGACAGACATAGTCGCTGGACCGGCCCAGAGAGGAAGATGGACAGAGGAAAACTCACGGCCGCCGAAAAGCAGAGGCATGACGGACAAATACATGCAACCAGAGGTCGTTGGGAATGCACAAGATCCTTTTGGCACATGAAAAGGAGGTGGACAACGCGGTGCAGAGGAGCAAACTGTTCAAAACGGCTTGCTAAAATGCTAAGACGTAAATGTAAATTCACTTTCATTGATGTACCGAGCACCGATAATCTCGCTTCAACCGAGATTGGTGGAGAAATTGAGTCGCCAAATCCACTAAGCACATCTGATTCCATATAAAGTCTCGTGGCTACGTATGGACACCGGGCAAGTGTCACAAACCAATGTTTAGCCAATTTAGAATTGGAAATTACCATGATGAGATCCTATGCGATGCTATTCCCATGGACGCAGTGCCACATAATCGCTATAGGCCATGGCAGATGATGATAGGAATGTTGTTCATGATGGAGGATGAACACATACACCTTGGAGAAGGATGGAAGATATCATAAACCGTCACGATAAAAGATAAGGAAGTGAAACTGGAAGCAAAGCATTCATACTTCTTATGAGTGGAAGGAACTTCTCACAGAGCCGGAGAAGGATGAAGATCCACAAATTCTTTGTCGAAACCGAGAATTGTTCTGATAAGCACAAGAGTGGATGACTTTGTAGATGAGATTCAGGAACTGCTAAAAGAGTTCACTAACATTGTGGTATATGAACTACCTCATTCGTTGCCAACGATGAGGAGCGTGAGTCATCACATTGACCTCAACCCGAGCAAGCTTACTCAAACAAGGTCACAGATAGATTGACCCTGGAGAATGAGGAGGTCAAGAGGTAGGTTTAGGATCTGCAGGATAAGGGACTCGTGAGGGAGAGTCTTAGTCCATGCTGTTCCAACTGGCATCGGTACTCAAAGAAGGATGAGGCCGAGGATGTGTACGCATCTGTATTATCAACAAGATCAACATCATCAGTACGTGGTTCCTACCACGCGAATGGACGACTTGATGGATTGCCAAAGTGGGGCAAATTATTTTTCAAGATAGACCTCAAGAGCCGATATCATCGCATCTGATGAGAGGGAGATGAGTGGAAAACAGCATTCAAGACAAACGCAGGTTTGTATGAATGGTCATGCCGCTTTATTTGACAAATGCACCCAAAGACTTTTATGAGGCCGATGAATGAAGTCCTACGGGAATTCATCGCGTTTGTGGTGGTGTACCGGATGATATAATCGATTTTCAAAGTAAGACCAAAGGAAGAGCATTTGAGACATTTGGCCACTGTGATGAGGAGGTTGTAGCAGGAGGAGTTGCCGATAAATTTGAAGAAATGCTCGCTCATACGCATTTAACTCATATACCCTGCCTTTGTAATTTCGCTTAATGAGTTAAAGATGGATAATCGAAGGTGAACGGATCGTGAAGTGGCCATCAGCCGAAATGTTTTTGAGGTAAGGAGCTTCCATGGTTTAGTAAGCTTCTACAGGAAATTCATAATGGAATTTTAGCGGAATCAAGAAATGATGATGGACACTGTGGAAAAACGGCATAAGATTTTTCAAAGGGATCGAAAATGAAAAGATTCAACTGCTGAAGCTGGATAACCGAGCGCCCAATTTCGTGTCAGCCGGTTTTCTAAACCTTCTAGGTGAAATGTGATGCCAACGGATATACTGCTGATGAGGTTGAGTCGATGACGTGACTGCGGCATACCACAAAATGGTAGAAGCCGGATGAGCTTAAGATAAAGTACTCCACGACGCAAAGAGTTCATGCCATTATCCGTGCATTGAAGAAGCGAGGCACCACTTGATACCCGGCGATTTTGTTTTGCGGCTGATAATCATGCACCGCACCGTGAGTCGTACAGGAGAAATCAAACTTAAGCATGGCGGGTAGAGTATATGCGCACTTCACGCTTGTCATCAAGCACTTTTTGGGGACTGCGAACAAGGTAGCCGATGCCTTGAGCGTAGAAGTGCGCTGTCATAGAGTTCAGGGTCAAAAACTTAGGGTTCGAAAATTTAAAGGACATGTATGCAGAAGATGAAGATTTCAAAAAAAGCTTACGAGGCATGCAATAATCCTTTATTTGGAGATAGAAGCCCATGGATAGATTTCTTGATACGTAATGGGTTGCTTTTTAAAGAAATCAACCGCGGTATCTTATTTCACGAGAATTTGGTTGAAGGAGAAGCACAAATGAGGCTTAGCGTGTCATTTCCTTTGGACATGAAAACATAATGCCGTTTAGTGAGTCATATTTCTTTACCGCATGCGCAAGTGCATGTGAAGTTGCCGCCGACAAAAGGTGATATGTCAACACGCCGAAGGTCAGCGTAATGATGGGTTATATCAACCTTTGCCCATACCCCGAGGCTCGGGAGGCTAATTTATGATTTGTGTTGGCCTGTCATGAACACGAGAGGCATGGATTCCATTTTGTTATGGTGGGATGTGTTCTCAAAGATGGTACATTTTGTCATAAAATCCGAAGCGATGCTGGCCAATACCACATCGCAAATTTGTTTTTCAAAGATCGCGGCGATTGCATGGATTGCCCAGATATATTCCGCGACACAAAGTTCATAGGTCATTTTTGGAGGACGCTATGGAAGAAGCCGGGAACTAAATTTAGCTTTCGCTATGCTTACCATCCGCTGCATGATGGGCGACTGGAAGTAGTCACCGTAAGCTTGGGATTCGCTGAGGAGCCCAGCGACGAAAGCATCACGGGCAGCTTGGGATCAGATCTTTACCACAAAGTCGGTAGTTTATGCGACAACGATTCTATGAATCGGAGTACGGGTAAGAGCCCATTCCGTATTTTGCATGGAACTCACCGAAATGCGTATCCGAGCTCGTGGAGCCGTAATTGTGCTGAGACAAGGCCTGCAACAAGAATTCGCTGAGGCGAAGGAAAGAACTTCACACGGAGGTGAAATGACCTAAGATCTAATCAAGAGTACAAGCGCAAAGTAGACCAGAGGAAGAGACAACTTCAGCTTCAAGTTGGAGACATATTTTGAAGACTTGGAAAGAAAGGTTCCTACATGTAGATATAACAAGCTCAAAATGAAAAAAGATTCACCCGCAACTCAAGAAATTTGGGGAAAATGCATATGAGCTTGAGTTGTTAAAGGGCATTGGGATATTCCACTTCTAAATATATCGGATTTATACCCGTGACAAAACTGATGGAGCGTATTAATCGGAACTGATGAACCAAGAGGTCCAAGGTAAAGCAATTACCGCTGCAATGTAAGCCGCAGATAGAGTGCATACCGGATAAACGGGCAGGTAAAAAGACTGTGGAGGGCTAACATTTTGAATATCCGTCAAATGGAAGAACCACTCAGTGGAGGATGCCACCGAGACAGAGGCAACTATACAAAAACATGGGCAGACTATACAGGAGCTCATGAGCGGGGAGTTCCATGAAATCTTTTTGAGCCGAGGAGTATATGATGCAGAAGCATCCGAGCATCCAAACTATCAACCGAAAATAAAGGTGGAGGAAAAGGGAATAACAAATTGAAAGCCAAGATCCAAGTTTTGTCCATTGTAATATATGGTCATACCAAACATTAATGTTTTTTTTTGATGTGATGAAGCGCACTGAACATTGTAACGGATCTTGAGCGGATAAGCTCTAGTCCTTAGTAGCCGAGGCATTTAATAGAGCACGGTAGTTAATGCAGGTAGATAGAATAATTAACTGTAGATTAGACAGTTTTAGTTTAGAGAGGGAAAACGGAATATAGGCACCCTCCCTTGTATTCATTGTATCATTCTCAACTCATTCATACAGGAGCAAGAGAGAGAACAGAACAAAGAGTCTGTGAAGAACCCCCATGTACATATATTGAATTAACAGGAAGAACCCTGATTCAATTCCATGGATGTGTTTGATCTCTGTGTGCTGCTGATATTGTGCTTTTGTATGTTTGCTTCTTTTTACACTTATTTGTTATATGCTGCTTATGTGATTGCATATCAGGTTCGAAACCAGAGAGAGTGAAGGAATGGGTTTCTCTTGTTTCTCTGTTTAAGCCAGGAGATTCCTGCACAGAGGCAGTTGAATACCTCCGCATAGAGTGCGTCAAGGAGGCTAAACAGTTGAACCTTTGTTCTCGTTCACCCAGAGTTGAGTTGGGTTACTCGAGCCGGGTAGGCGAGTGCAGGTCGAGAGTGAACCTCAGTGACAAGTCTGGGGGAGAGGAAAGGGTGAACTGTTGCAAGAGTAAATGCATAGGAGCCAGAAGACTTCAACACTTCTGGAAGTGATCAAGATCGAGCATAGGGAGTAGGCTCACGAATTTCTCGGAGGAGTTCGAGTAGCGAAGCTCAGGAGGGATAGTCCTTCGATTCGCTGGAGAAATCGACCCAGCGGAAGCCGCCCAGGATAAAGGTGGCGGAGCGGAGATCCCTTCATAGAGGAAGAGAATCGACGAGCTAAATCGTCGTGCACACTCGCGAAGTCCCGAGGATCGTTGGATCCGGGAGCAGAAGCGAGGAGGTTAACCCTCAGACAGCGGAAGGACCCTTGGCCATCGCGTACCGGAGAATCGGGGTTGGTAAGTGCAAGAATCACATGCACGTTGAAATCGCGAAGTGCGATTTCCCAACACGATAGGGGCCGTCGATTCGAGCACGGACAGGTGGCACAAATCTGAAAGTATCGGGGTCTCGGCCTTCGGGGTTTCCAGCAACAAGGAAACTTTTCATTGTGGGTTCGCAATCCGCGAAACCCCGAGGTTGACGTGGTAGCGTGGGACCCGGAGGCATAGTCGGTTACAGGTGGCGTTGTAGCGGGGGCACGGTACCGCGGCATTCGGGGTTTGGAGAGTCAAGTGATTGACATCGCCAGTGGCGATAGCCCGATAGGCAGAAGCCCGACACCCGAGCGTTGACTGTTGACTATTGGAGATCGGGGATCAGGGTTTGAAGAGGTAAAGGAACGAGGCTGTGAGACTCGCGATATCGCGAGGTCCGATCTCCCGAGTCCCGAAGGGAGAATCGGGCAGAAGTATATCTGTGGGTACATCATTCCCGAGGGGAATAGGAAGGGCTTGGACCCTTCGGGCCTAAGAGGAGAAGGTCCTGGTGGGGTAACCGCGCCAGTGAGGGCAGGTTACGTCAGCTAGGCTCCCCAAAGATATCCCCTTCTAATATCACCCTTCAAACCTATGATGGCCATGCATTTCAACCCAAGGGAATTTCCCAAAATCTTGCGATAGGGATAGTGGAAAAAATAGTATTGATCAATATTGAGGTCATAGATTCCCCCTTGGACTACAACATTCTCCTAGGATGCAGTTACATGTACGTGATGAAGGTCATTTCTTCATCTATGTTTCAAACTATGGTATTTCCTCACAATGTAAAGGTAATCATTGTAGACAAAATGACACATTGTAAACCATTCCCAATTGTGAACCTGGATAATATCCTTCCCCTCATTGGGACACATCATAAATTCCCATTATTTGTGGAAATAGGTCTATGGATATTCAAAGACTCTGCACTCCTTGGAACTTATTAGGATGAAACACCTTTTATTTCACCCCTATATTATAGTCAAACATGAACCATCACATCAATCATGATTGGACCATCTTCCTCCTCATATATTCCAAGACATCATATACAAATGACCAACCACCTCCCATGTAGAGAATTTCCTAGCTCCCCATCCAGATCCCATTTTTTTTTCCAGCCACTGGGAGTTATGACATCTCAGATGATTTCAACACTCATTCTCCCAAACCTTGTGTTGGGAATAATTGTGTGGTACCTTGAACCTCCATATATGGTACCAATACCAACACAGACATCTTACATGATTTTACAACTAGTAAAAACTCTATTCAAACCAATACAAATAGAAAATTCTCACACAACTGAGAGATAGAGTAAAACCACTAGGGGAAAGAAGAATAAATAAGGGGGCACTACTCAAACCACACCTCAATTACATCCTCCTTGTGCACTAAGTTATTCCCTAGGACATCCTACAAACATGTTCCCCATACTTCTTGAACTAAGCAACCTTATCTAACCACTCCAGGTAGCACCACTACTACCCACCCCTCTCTTCATTGATAATTCTATCTAACCTATAAAGGATTCCACCACTATGTCCAAAAAACAATTACGTACAAACAACCCTTTTGCCATATGTTTAACATATGAAAATTTCATTCACAATTGTTCTAACCTTGCACACTTTCAGGACACGCTAGCCACCATTTGTCAAAAAATGATTCCAACACCCTCTACCTAGTTAGTATCACAACTTGTGTTAGTCACAAAGTAGGATATTACACTATTTACTATGTGTCCACCTCAATCAACTCATGACATAGCTTCCCATGCATAATTTTCACACAATTGGATCTCTTCACTTACCTTTCCGAACTCACTATTGAGTATCAAACCTGGCCCATGGACGATATTAGTAGGCACTTGAATGTCATGGGATCCACATGCTCACATCCATTTCACCAGACGTACAAATGAAATGACATGGAAGTCCCCACCCCCATTTTATATGGCCTTGTCATATCATTATTTTATCCCATATGGGATATCAAAAGGTATATTCTCATAACCATTTGTGTCATCAAGATCATAGCATCACCACTTTGTTGTTGTATGATTTATTCATTTCACTAAAAAATTAACTCCATGACTAGTTTGTTTCATCACTCACTTTCCATGTACATAGGTTCACTACCTACATTGTTTAATTATACTTTCATTATCATGTTTTTTTCCTCAATACTTTCACTTCGATTATCTAGTTTCATGTGTGTAGGCACCTTATAGGAGGCCCCTCTTGTCTCTTGGATACATATGGTAGGTCCTTCATCCTATCCCATTCAAGTATATACATATTCTTCAAAACATCATTCAGAGTACTCCCTATGAGCTTGTTACATTACCTATTATTATCCCTAATCGCATATGCCTTTAATCTTTGTTTTCTCGGCTAAGTAGCAACTTCACCCAACTCCCTATGTTGTCCATTGTTGTTGGTCAGTATCTTTCGACCCCCATGGGTTTCCTTGAAGTTTATCTCCCATTGCTGATCCGACAGGATTTTTCGAAATGACTTATGGTTGAGTTTTATTCGCATGCATTAATTGACCATTGGGAAACTTAATGAAAGAGCGAGAAAAGAAAATGAATTATACAGCCATTAACATAATTGCAAATATGAAATGCAATGAAAACAGAAAACCATAATGCACAACTTTGCCTACGTCTCCGGGCCTTTTCTCTGTGAGGGAGGCTTCTTTATTTCTGTTCGAAAGCTTATTATTACATCTTTACAATGCCGAATGTCTTCTAGACTGATCTGGTCATGTTCGCCATGATCTCTAGAATCTTGCACAAAAAACGGCACCTGAAACGGATGTCCCGAGCTCTCAGAAATCGTCCGACAGCATCTCCTCCTCAACAGCTTCCCTGCCTCAAACTGGCTTAGACCTGGCTTTGCCTCAGCATCTCTGCTCTCCAAAACCGTCCAAAATCTCTCCAAAGGCTCCCAAATCTCACCAAATGGCCTCAACATGGCCTTGGTTAAATAGTTGGGAAAGTTGGTTTCAATCTCCAACTTCCTCCCAAGAATTAGGCTCTAAAAAAGCCCAATAACCCTTAAAAAAGGATTAATTACATTTAAATTAATTAAAGTGGTTATAAAACCCACTTTAAAACCATATAATAGTTATTAAACAGGCCTTAGCCCCCCGAGCCCTTGCGCGCGCCCTTTTGTTGGTCACATGAGTTCATAATGTGGCCAAGCGCTTAGCCCAAAGGGCTAGCGCTGGCCCCAAACTCCAAAACCGCGGTCACATTGTGCCTCCGCATAGGACCTTCGGGCTATGGCTATAACCGCCCCAACTGTGTACATAACCGTGCCTTTTCAAACCATACGGTTACAAATACATAATATAGCACTTTAGTTTAACTCCGCGCACGTATTCAATTGGAAACTATATTGCATGGTCACATTATAACAAACATGCGCCCACGGGCCGGGGCTTAGCCCCGACTCGACCCCTCACCCGATACATAAACTTTCAAACTTAAATATATACAAGCACATATATTTATCAAGCAACATTCAGTGGCCCAATGGTTGGGCGGTCGGGTGAAGTCATTATACATTGGGGAGGTCCGGGGGTCGAACCCCGCAGACTCCCATAACCTTTTGAACCAACACAAACCAAAATGAGGGGGACACATGGCGCCCTCCGATTGGGCCACGTGTCCTCATAACATTTGCCCAAAACTTGACACGTGTCAACCTGCTATTCGCCAACATCAACAAATCAAAATGTGCCACGTCACCTTGCTGACACGTCCTTTTCCGTACGCCACATCATCTAACATGTAGGCTGTTGATGTCATCTCGTGCCACGTGTCACCCTTTCAGTGGTGACACATGTCACCTCGGGATTGGCCCAGCCGTGCACCAAAAACGCCAAATCTGTCTAACATGTGTCACGCTCTGAGACTGCCACGTGTCCTGTACGGACCTGCCACGTGTCGTCTCCTGATGCTGCCACGTGTCACTGTACGGAATCACCACATCACTGTACAGACACCGCCACATCATCTGTACGGACTAACACGTGTCTCTACGGACTATACGGATAGGTACAGTCAACATCCCAAAATTTTGCCTGTTTGGCTCGGCGGACAGAATGCGATATCTTCTTCATACGGACTCCGTTTGACATAAAAATTATACCACCGGAATCAGGAAGACGAGCCGGACACAATGGTGCTGGTTTCGTTGGATTCTAAGCACTTTCATTTTTGAGCATTTTTCATGCCCTGACTGCCTTTTGAATCCGATTTCGGATCACACCTCCCAACAATAAGACCTTTTGGTCCCCAAAAGGTTACAGAACACTCGACAAGATCGGGATAGGCCACCCGGCTTGCTCTGTGTCTCTGAAAGATGATTACATCAAGGGAAGCAAAACACAATGAAGCTGAGACATCCACTTCTGGTAGAACCAAGTGACTGCTTTCTTTCCTTCACGGTGTTCTTCTTGCTTCCCTGGTAATCCTTCCTCCTTCGTGGGTGCGTGCAAAATCATTTTGCCCTTCTTTGGACGAAGCTCTGGATTAAGCTTCCA
>SNQJ01S0033318.1:2944-19204 GCA_010110895.2 Picea sitchensis | reverse complement strand
TGGTCACATGAGTTCATAATGTGGCCAAGCGCTTAGCCCAAAGGGCTAGCGCTGGCCCCAAACTCCAAAACCGCGGTCACATTGTGCCTCCGCATAGGACCTTCGGGCTATGGCTATAACCGCCCCAACTGTGTACATAACCGCACCTTTTCAAACCATACGGTTACAAATACATAATATAGCACTTTAGTTTAACTCCGCGCGCGTATTCAATTGGAAACTATATTACATGGTCACATTATAACAAACATGCGCCCACGGGCCGGGGCTTAGCCCCGGCCCGACCCCTCGCCCGATACATAAACTTTCAAACTTAAATATATACAAGCGCATATATTTATCAAGCAACATTCAGTGGCCCAATGGCTGGGCGGTCGGGTGAAGTCGTTATACATTGGGGAGGTCCGGGGGTCGAACCCCGCGGACTCCCATAACCTTTTGAACCAACAAAAACCAAAATGAGGGGGACACGTGGCGCCCTCCGATTGGGCGACGTGTCCTCATAACATTTGCCCAAAACTTGATACGTGTCAACCTGCTATTCGCCAACATCAACAAATGAAAATGCGCCACGTCACCTTGCTGACAAGTCCTTTCCGTATGCCACATCATCTGACATGTAGGTTGTTGACGTCATCCCATGCCACATGTCACCCTTTCAGTGGTGACACGTGTCACCTCGGGATTGGCCCAGTCGTGCACCAAAAACGCCAAATCTGCCTGACACGTGTCATGCTCTGAGACTACCACGTGTCCTGTACGGACCTGCCACGTGTCGTCTCCTGATGCTGCCATGTGTCACTGTACGGAATCACCACGTCACTGTACGGACACTGCCACATCATCTATATGGACTGACACATGTCTGTACGGACTGTACGGACAGGTACAGTCAGCATCCCAAAATTTTCCCTGTTTGGCTCGGCGGACAGAATGCGATATCTTCTTCATACGGACTCCGTTTGACATAAAAATTATACCACCAGAATCAGGAAGACGAGCCGGACGCAATGGTGCTAGTTTCGTCGGATTCCAAGCACTTTCAGTTTTGAGCATTTTTCATGCCCTGACAGCCTTCTGAATCCGATTTCGGATCAATTGCATTATCAAAAACCATTCTATAAAACCCATTGGATGGGATTCCAACTAGTCTACATCTTAGAGAATGAATTTGACCACTTCCTTATCATCATCATGATGACCCGTCCCCTCAGACCCTTTGTAATTTACATTTTTTGGTTGGCTCTATCAAATGCATTTTCACATTTTCATTAGCTTCTCGTCTTCCCAAATATCATTATACCATATACATTCCAACCCATGATTCACCTACCTCCATGGACACCCATCCAAAATTCCCCCCTCCCTTCAATCACTATCATTATTCGTGTCTCCTAAGGACGATTCATTTGATTATACCACTAGGGAAATTGTATCCATGTTTGTATATTCAACCCAATTTTATTTACATTCTTTCTTTCATTGGAAATTGTATAAAGAAAAGTTTTTAAGGGAAGAAATTATATTCATTCCATCAACCATGATGGAATCATTTCACCCGATGGAAGTTGTAGTCTCCTTTGGTTGAACTATTCACATTAATTCATTTGTTCCTACATAATCCTAGTTGTTTGTAGCACCTCATATATCTCATTACATCTCATTGTCATTCTCATATTTTCCATCATTCAACTAAACATGTGCATCCACTAATTCTTAGTACCAATTTTCCAAATATTCTCCCATCCTATATGTCTATTATCCTAAAATTAAATCAATTTACACCTATTTGGTTTTGATTGTTTTTCATTATAATCGTCGATCATTCTCTTCCCATGTGACGTCTCGTGTCTCCACTTCAATGAAACATTTTTTACCTTGTACATAATTATTATTATTAACTTTCATTACAATTTGGTCTTTGTTTCATCACTAATCAATTTCAAAGTATACTTTGTCCTTTAAGGTCACATATTCATTCCAGTAGACATTAACTCACAGTTTCCAAAGAATGATGTATTATCTTAGTTCTCATCTCCCATAATAATGATGAACCCTAGATGGAACATAAAGATTCATCATCTCTCTCTTATTTCATTGGCCCCTTTGATGTTCAAGATCACCACATATTGAAATCAATATGGATCTTACCTTGCGTCAATTGTAGTTTTCAATTCCAATAAAAGACCCATGGGCTTAACAGGACATTGATGTTATTTATTACAAACATTTTCCCAAGTATTGATATCAGGTCCCAGGTAACATTCTCCTCAGAATAGTTCTTTATTGTTACCATCACCCCTAAGGGAGATGAAAATTTCTACATAATATATTCTCAAGTGACAACATCATTAGTGATCTTTTTGAAAAAAAATTATACTTATATGAAATCCTTTACTAATTTGTCTATTATTGTAAAATGCATTTTGATAATTTCATAAGCATGGGACATTCCCAGCTCATTTGTATAAAGCAATAATATATTTAGAGATGTCTAGTTTTTGAAAGTAGGTTCTCTTCACTCCAAGGGAAGTTATTCTCTCTCTCTCTCTCTCTCTCTCTCTCTCTCTCTCTCTCTCTCTCTCTCATGTGGCAGTATACAAGCATTTAGTATAGAAAATGATGATGCATTTTGGATATACTGATGCTCCTATCCTCATACATCAAGGGGAAACTATTATCACCTAAAAGTTTCTCATAGATCCATAAAGGTGATCACCAGGATCATTATCCAAACAACATAGTAAAATGTTATCACATGAAAACAATACACCGCTTTAGAAAAGTAACTAAAACTATAAAAAATGGGTATTTATTAATTTGTATGACTTTCCCATTGGCAATTTTCATAGTCTGAACGTATGTTCCTTCGATTCCCACACCAATCCAAAAATTTGGTAAACTCAACCACCTTCGACACAATAAATTAAACAAATTCCATCAAGAATACACTGGAAGTTGTATATTAGGAGGCTCAATATCCATCCACATTGTAGGCCAATTCCTATGTGTTGATGTTTTGAGAGTAGTGGGAGGTATTCCCTCCTAGAAATTTTTTCTTAGAGAAGAATAATATTACAAGACGTCAAAGGAAGACTATTGAACAATTGAAGAACACCCCAGAAGAAAAGTTGGCCCACATGAAAAAGAATAAAGTGGAAATATAATTTCTAGGAAGAGAAGTCACCCCATAGAAATAATAAAGTAATATTGAAGACCCCAAAAGAGAATTCGTTCCAACAGGAAAATAATAAAGATAAAAAAATGATAATTTGGCCCAAAAAGGTGCCCAAATTAGTAAAATATAGGCTATATCATTTCATTTGTACAGACAAACAACTCTCCTTCTGCAATGTTCACTAGGCAACTACCAACTGCATTTGTGACAATTTTTCTATTTTTGGTTCGTTGGTTCTCTTGGATAGTGTGCCCCACTTGGGAAGGATATTCTTGGTGGTTATCGGTGTTTTATCTTGTGCGCTACCTCTAGAATAGTTTTTCTAAGGTTGTGTGGTGTTGCCTAGTTGCTTCATGCCAGTTCTAAGTTACATCTTCTAATTGTTAGTTGCAGTTGTAGTTTCCAGTTACCAGTTGCCAGTTGTCAATTGCATTTTTATTTTCCAGTTACCAGTTTCTAGTTGTGCCAATTATGTGGTGCGCTATATTTCTCTAGTGATGTGCCTATCTTGCGCCAGTTCTATAGTTTTTCTCAGTTTTCTACCCTCGCTAGGATTTGATAAGAGAAAGAGATAAGTATCTATTATCATGGTTTCTTTATTGTTTGGTTTCTCTTGTAAATAGATCTTGTTCATGGTTGCATTGGGATATTATAAATATTCTCTCTAAGAAAATTTGGTTGGCTTTTTCCCCTGAGTTTAATGTTTTCCCAGGATAAATATGTGTGTCTTCTTGTGCTTGTTTACTACTACTTATATATTTTAGTATATGGTTATTGAATGTTAAAATAATATAAAAATTATATGATAAATATAATGATAACAAGATTTTGTGAAAATCTAACATGGTTTTAGAGAAGGTTTCCTTCAAAATAATCTGACCATTAGAAGGAAGATCGTGAAAAATGCCACATTGTTAAGATTTTTCGCTACACATGCAATTTGTCGCTAAACAATTTTTCGTTTTTCAAGCTCATTGACAACTTATTATAAAGTTGATTGGGAAAATGTTTTTAGCATAGATCATCTCACCTTGACCTATCACAATTGATACATATCTCGGATTGAATTTTCATAAAAGTTGAATTTCTAGGGTTTTAGGCTTGTTGACATTTTTCTGAACATTAAACCTTCTAGTTCATATTTCTAACTTTTTCCTGTTGATGATGTAATTCCTCATATTATAATATAAGTTGGATGGTGCTACAAATTTCAAAGGTATGCACTTGTATATAAGTTATATCATGAGGGTGTTTGCAGGAGATGTGGCATTGATGATTAAGATCATTGATTCAAAACCTTCCACTTATGGGGAAGATACATAGAAGAAAGTGTAGAAGGATGCCATGATGGAATAATATCAATCCATCATGAAGAATGATGTGTGGGAAGTATTTCGGATACCAAAAGTGAAGTTGGTGGTGACTTCCAAGTGATCTACAATATTAAGCATGCTGCAGATGGCAGCATAGAGAAGCACAAAGAGAGATTTGTGGCTAGAGGATTCTCCCAGAAAGAGGGAGAAGAATATGACGAGACATTTTCTCCAGTATAAAGGTACACTTGCATTAGATCTATNTGGGTTGGAAATTACACCAGATGGATGTCAATATTTCTTTCTTGAATGGTGTAATTAAAGAAGAAGTGTACATAGAGAAGCCACAAGGTTTTGTAATACATGGGAAGGAGTCCCATGTTTGCAAGTTGAAGAAATATTTGTACAGGATTAAGCAGGCACCCAGGGCATGGTATGCCAGAATAGACATTTATCTGATGAGATTGGAGTTTACCAAGAGTGATGCAGATGCCAACCTTTACTACAGGGTTGAAGATGGTTTCCCATTGATTTTGGTCCTATATGTGGATGACCTATTTCTTATAGGGGATGAGAAGCTCATAGATGGGTGCAAGAGGAAACTCAGTTAAGATTTTGAAATGAAGGATCTGGGTTTGATGCACTATTTCTTGGGATTACAACTCTAGTCAAGACCAAATGAAATTATCTTTGGCAAAGGAAAGTATACAGGTGAGATCTGGCAGAGATTCAAGATGGTGGAATACAAGTCCATGGCCACACCTATGGTTATGAATCTAAATATCTTGAGTGATTCTTATTCATATTTGGTAGATCCCAAGATGTACGGAAATTTGATTGAATCCTTGATGTACTTGGTTTACACCAGGCTAGATATATTCTTTGTAGTAAACACATTGAGTTATTACATGGTTGAGCCTAGTCATGTAGATTTGGTAGTAGAAAAGCATCCGTTGAGGTATATTCATGGTATGGTTGGATATGGAATCATATATGTATCAGATGGTGAAGTAAAGTTGCAAGGTTATACAAACTCTAGCTGGGTGGGGAGTGCAGTGGACTGGAAAAGCACATCAAGATGTTGCTTCAGTTTGGGATCAGGTATGATCTCACGGTTGAGAAGAAAATAAACATCAGTGGGACTTAGTACAATAGAGGAAGAATATATAGAAATGAGTATTGAAATCCATGAATCAGTGTGGATTCGAAAGTTGCAAGGTTATTTGATCTAGATTTGGATCCAACTTTGATATATTGCAATAATCAAAGTTATGTGAAGCTTTCAAAGAATCCAGTATTTCATGAAAATTCAAAGAATATAGAGATAAAATACCATTTCATATGAGACATGGTTCATAAAGGAGAAGTGGAGCTTCAGTACATATCCACATATGAGAAGAAAACAAACATTATCACCAAGCCTCTGTCTAGAGTGAAGTATGAGTACTTCATAGACAAGCTCGGTGTGATGCAGAATGTCCACCCTCATTGAGAGGGAGTTGTGATGTTTCTTCTACAACATTCATATACTCTCCCTTTGGCCAAGGGTTTCCCATATTAGTCATTTGAAGTGACTGAGGGTGTAATGAGTAGCTTGGTACAAATATTCCCTACGCCATGTGAAGTGGCTAGGTGTGATTGGAACTTGTAGCGTGGTCTTTCCTACACCATGTGAAGTGGCTAGGTGTGATAGGGACCATGGCGTAGACTTGCGTAAGCCATGTGAAGTGTCTAGGTGTGAATTGGGATATGTTGGTAGTCTTTCCCATACCATGTGAAGTGGATGGGTGTGATTGGGACTACTAGGAGAGGAGAAACACCATCGCGTAGTATTTTGACTATGGTGGTAGTCTTTCCCATGCCATGTGAAGTGGATGGGTGTGATTGGGACTACTAGATACTTGTAGCATAGTCTTATGACTATGGTTCTAGTCTTTCTCATTCCATGTGAAGTGGATGGGTGTGATTGGGACTACTAGATACTTATAGCGTAGTCTTATGACTATGGTGGTAGTCTTTCCCATGCCATGTGAAGTGGATAGGTGTGATTGGGACTACTATATACTTGCAACGTAGTCTTGAGACTATGGTGGTAGTATTTCTCATTCCATGTGAAATGAATGGGTTTGATTGGGACTACTAGACGAGAACATCATGGAATAATACCTCCCTAGCTAAGAGGGATTTCTGATGTTTTGGTAGCAGTGGGAGGTATTCCCTAATTGACAACTTTTCTTAGAGAATAAGAAGATTACAAGAAGTTAAAGGAACACCATTGAATAGTTGAAGAACACTGTGGAAGAAAAGTCGGCCCACAGGAAAAATAATAAAGTGGAAATATAATATCCAAGAAGAGAAGTAAGCCCACAAAAATAATAAAGTAATATTGAAGACCCAGAAGAGATGTCATCCCCAAGGGAAAATAATAATGATCTAGAATGAGAAGTCATCCTAGACAGGAACTTGTTAGCACCAAAAGTCACCTCTCAATTATGGCAGAGGTAAACCAAGTACCCATCATTTTATATGTCACGATTAATGGATTGAAAGAGGTCAAATGGGGCAGACTTGAGAGAATATCATTTTAACTCAGAAAGTTGGGGAAGTATGCACAAGCAAATAAGGTCTTGATTAAATTCGCCTAGTAATTTGGAGTAAGGGTGGGTAGAGGAAAGAATTTGAGAAGAAGATGTAAAGGTCTGCTCTGGACGTCAGGTCTTCTAGTAGCCTAAGGAAGAAAAAATCTGAAAACAAGATCCTCTTGAATTCAAAGTGTCAGGAAACTGAAAATGCTATAACTGTACTGCAATCAAACATTCATTATAACACAGTCACCACAATCCATGTGAATCCTTCAGTCATGAACATTCAGTATAAGACAAAAGTAAGATGGAAATAGGAGTTGGCTTTCATTAAACAAGAAATCTGATATCAAGTTACATAACCAAAGAACCAAAGCTTCATTAAAACATTACAATACAGGAGCTTAGCTATACCATCGACCATAAAAAAATATCAAAACTGAGTATTTATACTCATAAAATTTTACCACCATCGGGAGTGTGACCTGGCCACTACAATCAAATCTTTGCATCTACATATTATTTTTTCAGTCTGCACATGCATTCTTCTATCAGACACGAGTTTGGATCAATATGGGGTTTGCAGGAAAATTTGCTGACAGGGGAACTTTGGGCTGACATTCTGCTTCCACAACTAGTTTTTCCATGATTTCTATTTATGTGGTGAAACAAGGTTTCAACCACCTTCCCCATTTCCATTAACTATTTTCATCGAGGTTAAGACGAGGCCTATCACCGATGAAATATCCAGGCAGTGTTCACAATTTATTCAAGTCAATCTCAATGCCCCGAGACCACGCAGATCCACTGCTGAGAACAATACAAGATCTTTCGGCCTTGGGCACAACTCCTTTCCATCACTCCACGTGACCTCGGGCCACAACCTCATGCTTATCCCACATGAAAATTTGGGATTTCGCATTTTGGGAGTTTTCACTACCCTTGATTTCAAATATTTCGATGCTCGATCCTGCAAAATGACCCATCTAGATTGACGATCATATTTACTTTGAATTTTATGGCCACGATCAGTTCCTTGAAAAATATCAACCACCCATTGCTCAATAGACCCTTTCCTCTTATTCATGGCCCTTCTTTCATATGACCATGGGCTATTCTCATGGGATCAAATCTCAGGGGCATCGTGATTTCACGTTTCGCGAACTCATGTTGTGCTCCATGCTCAAACCTCTGAGTCACGAAATCGTGATCTCTTAGATCAGGTGCCACATGTCCCCTTTGATCGAATGACCTAGATAAATATCGAAATTTCAGGATATTATCACATCAGGACCTTCGGACCATCGACATTTAGGGACCTCGACTATCAACATTTCTCACTTGAGCTTTTCCGAAAACAACTTTCTCCATGTTGATCCTACGCCATTCGTCCTTTTGTAATGGACAACCCAGATCACTTCGTGTTTTGCGATTCCTCGTGACTCTGCCCTTTGAATAATCCATTCTTCAAGTCAGTGAAATTCTAACCTTACGCCACGTTTCCCTCCTAGGATCGACGGCTAGGATGGCCCCGCGATTTCAAAAATCTGTCTATCACTATACTTCGTGTAACTCTGTGATCTCGATCGTCCAATGGTCGTTGATCCGATCTACCTGATGAATCTCTATCGTTGAANCTTTGTGCTCATGACTGCGGCATGTGTAAATAAATATTTGGGCAGCTGGTTGAAGGCTCAGGAAAGAAAAGGATCAATGATAGAGGAAAGGAGGGAAGCGGTCAGCCTTAGAGAAAACAAAAAATCTAGGGCTGATATTTATTAGGAAACCAATCAATGAAAAATAGGTCTATCAGACGGGTGAAGACAAACAGTAGAAAACTACAAGCCGAGAGGAAAAACCTATGATCGGGTCTGCAAAAAAAGGAAAAATAGGAAAAATTACATACTTAGGTAGAAACCACAACTCACAAGACTTTGACAAGTTTATGTGCTAACAGAACCCATATTAGTATAAATGAAATATGTATCATTTCATTTGTACAGACAAACAGTTCTCCTTCAATAGTGCACACTAGGCAACTAGCAGATGTAGTTGTGACAATTTCATTATTTTTGGTTCACTGGTTCTCTTGGAAAGTGCACCCCAATATGGAAGGATATTCTTCGTGGTTCTTGTTGGTTTCACTTGTGCACTACCTCTAGAAGAGTTTCTCTAAGGTTGTGTTGTTCCTCCCAATTTCTTCGTTCCAGTTTTCAGTTGCAGCTGCTAGTTGTCAGTTGTAGTTGTAGTTTCTAGTTGCCAGTTTCCTGTTGTGCCATTTATGTGGTGTGTTATATTTCTCTAGTGATGTGCCTATCTTGCGCT
Source organism: Picea sitchensis (assembly GCA_010110895.2). Taxonomy (NCBI): domain Eukaryota; kingdom Viridiplantae; phylum Streptophyta; class Pinopsida; order Pinales; family Pinaceae; genus Picea; species Picea sitchensis. Next base: position 9,806 of record SNQJ01S0033318.1, on the reverse strand, counting down.
AGTTCTGTGGTGTTTCTTAGTTGTCTACCCTTGCTATGGTTTGACAAGAAGAAGAGATAAGTATTTTTTATTAGGGTTTTTTCATTGTTGGTTTTCTCATGTAAATAGAGCGTGTTCATGGTTGTATTGGGATGTTATAAATATTCTCTCTAAGAAAATTTGGTTGGGTTTTTTCCTCGAGTTTGGGGTTTTCCAAGGATAAATATTTGTGTCTTATTGTGCTTGTTTATTTTTTTCTTATATATTTCAGTATATGGTTATTGAATGTTAAAAGAAGATCAAAATTCTATGGTAAACCTACTGCTAAGAAGTTTTTATGAAACTCTAACACTACTATGCTTTCATGTCTACTCAATATGGGAGACCACAATTCAAATGTGGACCTTTCCTACTTGAAACTAGTTTTAAAAAACATGAAGATTGGATATAAAAGGAATCCATGGGTGTGCATTTGAAAGGAGAAAGACATATAAAAGTTATGTTTCTTGGATAATTATTGAGATAATCTATCTTGAGATATTACCTTGTGCAACCATAGCTACAACATTATCCACTCTAAAGAGAACACTTGGTACCAAACACATTTTGGCCATGTCTAACAAAAAGGATTTTGAAAGTACCATAATAGTCAACTTCTATGTCTCAATTTGAAATGAATAAGGGGAATTATTTGGATGATTATCCCAAAAGTATTAGCATAACTTCAATTTTCTTTTTGGGACCAAGTCATCTTATATGTTTTAATATATTAATTGTTTTATTATTAGGCTAAGATTGGTGGCATGAACCAAGCATATACTTAGGTGTGGAATGTGTGCACATGTGGTGTGAATAACGTGAATACAAAAATTCTTGTAAATGAAAGTAAATTTCCATAAAATTGAAATCTAAACTAATGAGCAAGTAAGTAACAAAGACAAATATTGAAGTGAAATCACTCTTTCTTTATCTAAGTTAACTTTCAAAACTGAAATGAAATTTCTAACATTCAAATTTCAAAATGAAACAACCTACTTTAAACTATGACTCACAAGCAAACAATTTAAAAAACGAAAACCTCCAAATGCATGTCAAATATTAAGGGTTTTATCAAACACTTTTATTTCACTATGGGGGTTTTCTAATTTGAAATAAATTGCTAACTAAACTAGCAAAGAAAACTGATCTATAGTTGCAAAAGAAAGAAAAAAAGAATGTTGAAAAAATCAAGGCAATGGATTCTCACAAAAATCTAACACAATGACAAATACTAGGTCAAGAATGTGTGTTTTTCTTTATCCAATATCTATGTAAAATAAGATTCCTAATTGATTAAACATTAAAACTAGGATTCTAATTTTAAGCTTAATATAACAAAAAATAGAAAGAAAAATGTAAAAGAAATCAAACCAAGAAAGGTACTATAAACCCTAAGGGGGTTTTATTCTCAATCCTATGGTGTTCTTAAAGAAAATATTTAATCTAAAACAAAATAATTTTAAAAGTCAAGTACACATCCGAAAAGACACTTAAAAGGCCAGAACAAAACCATATAAATTGAAAAAATGATTTTTTGGATGTAATGTACCCATTACCAGAGACTTAACAAAATTTTCTTTTGATACCACATTGTAGCATTCCTAGTCTCAAGATGGGCAATGTCACACCAAAATTCTGACTCTTTGATACCACTAATTAACTAATACTCCATGCATATTAAATAATATACATAACTAATAACATACAATTATCAATGCATATTATACAATTACCGTAACAAAAATAAATATATTACGCATAGTAAAAACATGTAATTACTCATAAGAATACTCATATTTTATGAAAACACTGACTAAATACAGAACTCAGACATTCCTCCTAGCCATAAAACACATTGTTCATTAACTCTGAGCAGTGGGTCACCCTCGAGCTGGTGATGAAACTCCACCAGGGAAAAATAAATCCTAAGCGAGGATAAGGTCTCTCAAATGATAGGAATGTTCTGACTAAGGTGCTAACTCTAGCCTACATCCTACAGTATCCCATTCCCTGCATCCCTGTCCCACCCTAGGAAGTGTTCCCCTTCTTTTCTCAATAGTCCTTCAGCTGCCCCACTTCCCTTCTAGGGCATCAACAACAGGTCGGAAAGGAAGTCTCAAAGTCCTATAGTTGCATCTTGGCACCAATGAATACAATTCCTAGTATTTATCTCACCTGGAGAGAATGATCATGGGCCTAACAACCCAATTCTTCAATAGCACATGGGATTGACAACCTACTTCTTCATTTCCATGCTTGCAAGCCTGAAAACCTGCTTCTTCAACCCATACCACCGAGGATTTACAGGGTACTCTAAGATCCATCGCACTGGAATGAGTGATTAGAATCATGGAACAATGATGGGAATTACACTAAATCCCCATATTATATATGCATGTGACCTTTATTACACATGGCACCAAGGGAACTATCTTGTCCTCCCCACTTGTAGTTCCTTCCCTTCCCTCGGGAACTTAGGATAACATAATGTTATATATGATTTTAGGACTTAGGAATAATACTATTTTATTCCTAGGATTAAGTCCCTTGACTTAGCCCCTTAAACTTAGACTCTTAGCCTCCCATTTCCCTTTCTAGTGGATTTTATCCCCCCACACTCTTTCGTCTCACTTGGTCTGCAACAATGATGCATTTTATTAATAATATGAATGCTTACATGTTACAATGATAGGTTTGCTGGCCTTTTAGCATCTAGGATCTCTAGCCTAATAATCACATAAGCACTCTGGACCATAATATCCTATCTCACCAACCTATAAAACATATGTACATTTATAATTGGGGTTCAACATAGGGGTACTACATTGGACCCAATGTTGAAACTGACGTAGAAAAATGCATCTCCCTATAGATAATGCTGTCTATTATTGCTTTGTTCGATGCATATATAGATCCATAAAATGCATTGGTCAATGCACTAAATGACTCCAAAAATTGCATTAGAATATGGGAGCTTCCAACAACTACGATCTAGTCTATGAGACAAATATAAAGGTTTTCAGACACCTAGTTCCTATAGGAACAATCCATAAAGTAACAACAAATGATTAAAAGATCCAAAAAAGATCACAAAAATGAAATGGAAAAGAGAGGGTATAGGTTTTGAACACTCACCCATAATCAAGGACCAAGAGATGGCTCAAATCCACAACATATTTTCTAATATATTGTTGGAAATTTGCAACAAGGGTTAGCACAATCTCCTAATCTAGTGGTTGTGCTAGATAATAGAAAAAGTAACGAAAAATTGAATTAGAAACCTTAACTCAAACGAAATTTCTCATCCTCAGGCTTATGCCATTCATGATAAAGGTAAGAAAATGCAACAAATAAACATAAATCATAACAACAACCTTACTAAAGAATGAAAAAATACTTCATTACCCAATAAAAAGAAAATATTACAATATTTGTGGAAGACATTCTTGAAGGAAATGGCCTCTAGTGACCTCCTCCTTGGGACGGCTGTTTTACTTCCCAAGTGTGTGTGGCTGATCTCCTCTCCTTGTGGTTGTAAGTAAGTATGGTTGTTTCTAGAGATGCTATCAATAAACTAGAGTTCTTGAGTTCTAGTGAAAATTTGGTAACATTTACCTACTATGGATGGAATCATATGGACATGGAGTGGTCCCTTGGGATTATAACGAAAATAGTTGTTAACTCCTTGACATGGTCATAATAAAAAAACATTATTTGACCATATCAAATTTAACAATTACTTTTAGGCATTTTGAGTAACCACTTTATTTTATTTAATTATTTTTCTTTTCTAGATAATTTCATGAGAAAATGGCCAAAAGGGGGTTTTATGATCTTAGGAAATGTGTGTTCTTAGGTCATAATGGTGAAAAATGATGTGAAATGGGTAAAGTGAATGGAATTCATTGTGTAATCTGGTGTATTTTGGTAAACCTTGGTATTTAATCCAGGTGAAAAACGTTTGGGTTATAACAACATATCCCTTTTTGGAAGAAAATATGTTGTTCAAGTGGGCCCCATAATCTAGATAAGGTTATAATGAATTTTTTAATTTATTTAACCAACTTAGAAAACACTTTCTTTATGAGAGACATATTTTTTACTATATCTGATAAATATATTTTCATATATGACCCTTGTTGACATGTGATATACTCCTATTGTTTTCTTTGTCTTTCTATAAATAATTTTCCAAATCTTTTATGACTTGGGATGGTGGGTGGAAGTTTTGAAGAGGTCCAAATTATCTACATACACTATTTAGCTATTCAATTTAAGTCCATCTCTTAAAGTATTCAACCCATTCTTTCTCCATGTCTAGCACATTGAATTATTTGCAGTCTTCCAAACGATGTTCAATATCAAAAAAATTATCTGGAGTTAGGGCTTGAATATATACAGTATTTTTCCCAAAAATATTTTGTAAATCCTTCATTCTATCAAAACACAATTGAATTCTTTCCTATGAAATTTTCTAGCACTAAATCTCACCATGCAATTACAAAAGTATCACACTTAATTCTTGAAGTTGATGGGATTGCCTATAGAGTGTTCCTTTTACCTCTTCAGCTTCATTCTAAACTTCAAGAGAATTCAATGAAGCCTCTCACCATTCTCTATGTTTCTTTATAATAATTGACTTGATTTTCATGAAAGGTAATTTTGTCTTCATACTACTTTATGTCCCTTTATCCATCCTATGTTTTATTCTGTGTAGCATGTGCTAGTGCTAAATTAGATGATGCCAAGGACACAACCTATTTATCTTACTATCCAACACATATTCTTCTATTATGAAAAATAATTTATTATCTAAATCAATTGTTCTCTTCCCATGAGTTTGATGAACAATATTCATATTTCTTTTGTTGTATGCCAACAACTTCATATATGCAACTTCATCAATAGGATGGGGTATATGTGTATCTCCCCATATTAACAAATTGTACAGCTTCCTTAATATGAAGAATCCTTTAACAATTTTGTATTTTCCTTTGTCCTTATCGTTAATGCCTATACTCTAGTATTATAGTCCTAAAATTCCCTATCCATGCATACATGGCCTTGGCCCTTTTACTTGCATCGTTTGCCAAATCATTGTTGAGAAGCTCTTCTTAAAAGCCCTGTAATACTTCCTAGTATTTTTAATTTTTTAAAAGACACAGAGGTGTACATGCCCTGTCTTGGGTCATCCCACATACATACGCACTCTAAACAGTAAACAACCCACGTACATATGTAAGATACTGATGCAATAACCCACATCTCTTTTTCATGAATTGTTTTTGAAAAAGGGGGAGTTGGCCTCTTTCCTGATTGAAGTTCACACTTCTCAGGGATTTCTTGGAATAGCGAGAGTCTTTGTTTGTGGCCATAGCTTGGGTATAGGTTCCAGTTTACTTGTTTCCTTAGTCTTCTTGTGTTTTCCCTAAAAAGGTTCTTGAGAAAGATATTGAGTCTTAGATCCACCCTCTTTGGTTTCTTGGTTGATTCCCTATGATCCGTAGTGGGATGAAAGTATTTTCCAGTCTTTTTTCATTTTTATTTCTTATCCTTTTTTTTACTTGCTTTGAAAAAAGAAAAAGTTTACTTCATTTTTTTCTCTTTAAAGTGATTCAAAAAAAATAAAAATCATTTTCTTACATTTCAATTTGGTAAAGTAGTTAAAGTTGTGATTTGCAAAAAGGAAAAAAGGTCTTTATTTCCAAGTTCTTCTTTATTTCTTGACACGTAATTAAGTTTTATTCAATCGAAAGAAATTTTTAGGTTTTCTTTAAAAGATCTTGAAATATCAGCTAAGAAAAATTGAGTTTACAAAGAGTTAGTTACAAGCTTTGCTTTTAAATTTGAAGTAATTTTTCTTTCAAGTGCTTTAAATTTCTCTTCCTTATTTGAATCTTGATAACACCATTAGTTTCACTACTGTACATTTTGAGTAAATCAAGCCTTAAAAATAATGCCTAATCTAAAATACATTAGACTTTTATGTTTGTAGGGTTCACAAACTAGTTTAGGGTTTTAGGGCCTTGAATTAGGTTTGGAGAAGAAAATATTCAAGGACACTTAAGTGAAACATTGGAGTCTAAGTTAGGGATTTCTTTAATTTCAGTGTCATAAGAGTTAGTGTTGGGTAGGTGTTATATTCTTTCCACGTGTGTGTGTGGGCGCGTCAGATATGACAACTGCGTCTGAAGATCCCTCTAGTAGTGATATTTGTGTCGTGTGCATCGAGATCTTTCCTAGGGGAGTCCCAGGGGGGGCAGGTATGCACCCCCCAGTTACACGTAGTGTTAGGAAACAGGCGGTAGCCCCGGGCAACGCCCCGAATGTTTTTTTTGGGGGGCGGTTTTTGCTATTTTTAGCAGATTTTTCTATTTTTAGCGGCTTTGTAAATTAATCTCGGATTAAGGGATTAGGGTTTTGGTATCTATGGAATACCTAAAAACTTTGTATATATATTGTATAGTGAATGGTGAAATTTGATATAATGAATAGAAGAAAGGTTTTCCCGGTTGAGGGTTTCCGGTATAAAATCTTTGTGTACTCTGTGTATGAGCCATTGATTAAATTATGTTTTTCTTAAGAATATATATGTGTTGATTTACTTCACAAGTTTAAAACTTACATGTGGTATCAGAGCTCATTTTTGGCTTCAGAGGGACTCCATTGTTGTTAAGGGTTTGGCTCGGTCTTGATAGATCAAGTTTATCTTGGGTCTGTGATAAACCTAGGTTCAGTGGGAGATTTTGCAGTGGAGATTTGAGCATAGAAAGAGGAATGGAGAGATCATATAGAATCAAGATAGAGAAGTTCAACGGTAAAAACTTTGAGCTATGGAAGCTCA
>SNQJ01S0033317.1:142184-152346 GCA_010110895.2 Picea sitchensis | reverse complement strand
ATCAATAACTATTTTTTATTATCATTACTTATTATATATATTATTTAATAATAAATAATTATATTATTACATATTAATATAGGAGAATGTCTTCCTGATATTGTCCAAACATCAACACTCCCTCTCAACGAGGGAGACATTCTACATCGTGCCAAGCTTGTCTCTAAAGTATACAAACTTCTCCCTATACTCATGGAACATGTCTATCAGTTTTGGGAGATGTCTCTCTCCCACATGAATCGAGGGGAAAATCCCCCTGCAACTCTCTCTATGGGTCTGCATGTGATAGTTTCTAGCATCTCAAGTATTTATCATTCTTAGTCAAATCAACATGACTAAGGAGAAATACTACACCTGCACCATTCACCACAGGTACACCATTGTGAGTGAGTTTAATCCCGATGTTATCTGACACATGGAAATCACCTCAAGAACCTTGAGTCCATATCACTCCTTGTCATGATCAAGGAAGGACTACGTCTAGGCCAATTTACCATAAGTACACCCTTGTGATAAATGTATCATATCTCCCTTGGTCTGCAACCCAATCTAGGAGAAGGTCCACCCAATGCTTACTCAAGGCATTGTATCATAAGGTCTGTCATACATGACACTCCCATGTGGACTTATAGAGGCTACTCCCTCTAGAAACAATAGGGTTAACTCCCCATAGTGTGTGAAGTCAAGGTAAACTCCCTTGATGTGTCCTCATGTTCTCTCCATAAGGGATATGTCCTCATGTGCTCTCCATAAGGGACGTTGGGATATAAGCCCAAACCCACTCATCCCTTTTGGATAAGTGTCCTCACAGAACAACTCAACTCAGTGACAAAGGAGTACGATATGGACTTCTAGAGGCTAATGCCTCTAGAAACACTAGGGTCAACTCCCCATAGTGTGTGACATCAAGGTCAACTCCCTTGACGTGTTCTCATGTGCTCTCCACAAGGGAATTTGGGATATAATCCCAAATCCACTTATCCCTCTCAGATAAGTGTCCTCGTAGATCAACTCAACTCAGTCATAGAGGAGCACGATCTGGAGAATGTCTCAGGAAGTTGCAAGCATTAACACTCCCTCTCAGCGAGGGAGACATTCTCTGCCATGCCAGGTCTATCACGAAAGTACTTGAAATTTGTTCTGGTAAGGGGTTTGGTAAGAACATCAACAACCTTCTCATATGTAGGAAGGTACTGCACTAGTACTTCCTTCCTCTGCACTGTGTATCAGATGTAATGGTACTTGATATCAATGTGTTTCGATTTTTCATGAAACACTAGATTCTCTAAGAGCTTCACACAACTCTGATTATCACAATGAATAATGGTGGAATCCATCACATGTCCAAATAAATATGCAAGGATATTGCGAAGCCACACTACTTTGTGGATTGTCACCCTCAATGCAATGTACTCTGCTTCTGCGATGCTCAAAGCCAAAAAAGTTTGTTTCCTACTACACTAGGAAACCATGGCAGATCCCAAAGTGAAGTAACACTCGAAGGTTCTCTTCCTGTCCATTGTGCTCCCTGCCCAATCAGAGTCAGTATATCCCTGCAATCTCATGTCAATACTATAAGTATATCTCAGACCATGTCCAATTGTGCCTCATAGGTATCTCAACACATGCTTCACAACAATCCATTGTGTATGTCTCGACTGACTCATAAGCTGGATAAATGCACTTACTACATAGAAAATATCTAGTTTGGTGTTAACCAGATACATCAATGATCCAATCATTTTTATGTATAGGGTCGTATCAATCTCGTCGGAATCGGAAGTAGACACACTTAGTTTCTTCAAATTCATGAATCAACATCCCAAACTTCTTCAATATCTCAATTGTGTACTTCCCCTAACTTAGGAAGATATAATCAGTTCTCTGCCACACCTATAGCCCCAAGAAGTAGTGCATCATACCAAGTTCCTTCAGCTCAAACTCAGAGGCCAACGCATACTTAAATTCAACAATAAGGCTCTTTGTATCGGTGAGGAATAAATAATCAATGTAGAGGACCAAAATCAAGGACTTGCCATTAACAGTATTGTAGTACAGGTTGGGATCAACAACACTTTTTTTGAAGCCCAAACTCATCAAGTGTCCATCAATCCTCTCATACCAAGCTTGAGGTTCTTGCTTGAGTCCATACATGGCCTTCTTCAACCTGCACACATGAGACTCCTTCTCATGTATCACGAAACCATTTGGCTACTCGATGTATACTTCTTCCTAAATCTCTCCATTGAGAAAGGTTGTCTTCACATCCATCTGATGTAGTCTTCAACCCATGGATGCTGCAAGGGTAATAATCGTCCTGATATAAGTGGATCGAGCAACATGAGTATATGTCTCTTCATAATCTATTCCCTCCACCTTAAAGAATCCTCCAGCAATGAATCTCGCTTTGTGCTTCTCGATGCTCCCGTCAGCTGTGTGTTTGATCTTATAGTCCACTTGGAAGTCACTACATACTTCCCCTCACATCTCGAAACAATATCCCACACATCATTCTTCATGAAGGACTGATACTCCTCCATCATGGAATCTCTCCATATTGGATGACTAGATGCCTCCTCATAAAAGGAAGGATCATAATCAATGATGTGGCTCATAGCTATGGAATAGCATGAATATATCTGAGATCTCTTTCTCTCTCGGAAGGTACCACGAGGAGATGCATGTCCTTCTACCTCCTACAAAGTCTGACGATCCCATGTAGGTCTCTTCCGACCTACTGCAATATCTCTAGGAACATCAACTTGAGCTACAAGATCAACGAGATCAATTGGATCAATAGGTTGAACTGTCTCCCTCTGAACTACTGAAGGGTGAGGGGGAGAAAGAACCATCTCTTCCTGTCTCTCACTATCAATATCCATGTGATATCCTCTAGATATCCTTAAGGATACCTCCTCCTCAAAGGTAACATCTCTACTCACCTAAATCTGTCTCTGACTAGGGATGTAGAATCAATATGCCTTCGAAGACTCATTGTACCCCACAAATGTACCCTTTATGCTTGAAGGGTATAGCTTGGTCCTTTTTTCCTTGGGTCCATGAATGTATACTAGACACCCAAATATCTTGAAGTGTCCAACCTCAGGCTTCACTCCGGTCAATACCTCCTTGGGAGTCATGTTCCTCAAAGTATTATGAGAACTTATGTTCTGAACATACACTACAGTCATGGATGCCTCTGCCCATAGAAACATAGGTAAATGATGATCATGATAAGTCATATTGGACCATACTTGATATATCAAGGTTCCCTCATGAATCCAATGTCTCATCTCACTCATGCACCATGTCCATACTAGACATATCGAGATCCCTTTATGGAACCAATGTCCCCCAAGACATATCGAGATTCCCTCATGGATCCAATGTCTCACAAGACATATCGAGGTTCCCTCATACAACCAATGTCTTGGTTCCTTCATCTAACCATCTGAGGCATGTCATGATGAAGTCCACATTCCCTCCTACTATGCCATATAGGACCCTATGGGGAGAAGTTCTCATGATGTTTCCTCATGTTGAGATTTTATGTAATTTCAAAAGTTATTCCTAAGTGTAATTGTACTGGTCATAACCTCGAGAAGGTTGACTTGATAAGTCATTGTGAAAAGGTTTATTAATAAGTCATTGTGAAAGGGTTTATTGATAAGTCATTGCGAAAGGGTTTATTGATAAGTCGTGTCTTTTAGAGTATAAATAGAGGTTATATCGAGTCATATTGAGATCACTAACTGAACATAAGTACAAGAGAGTAGTGTCCATTTATCTAGGAGGCTATTATTGGTTCGTGTCTGGGTCTCTTTGGTCTTGATTTTGGGAAAGAGCATTGTATGACATTGTACATGTTGGAGGAATCTATACTAAGGAAAGTTTGCAGGGTTTTCTCCCCCTCAAGGGTTTTCCTGAGGATATATCTTGTTGTTATGTGGATATATATCTTTTAGTTGTGATCCTTTTACATATTAAATAATAATAAAATAATATAATACTTTAATTGTTGGAAAAATATATATGAAAATTCTACATGGTATCAAAGCAGGTTCATTCGTCACTCTCTCATGAGAGGGGTTGTAGGAGAGTAGATTAGCCGTGTGCAATAAGTGGATAAGTAGATTTTCCACTTCACTATGTGTTTACAAGATCGATTAAGGAAGATAGATAGTGAGGAGGACCGACCATCTAAGAACTATGTTAGCCGTCATATAAATGGCTTACTCCATCAAAGTAGAAAAGTCACTGGTAAATGACAGGAAATGCCATTAATACACACTGTCAGACCCAACCTCAGTTTGTGGCATTCTAGATCAACAACATCAGATCATTTTCCCTCACCTACATGAAGGTAAGACCCATTGCTATAAGTGGAGATATTTTTTCCCAGCATATCCATCAACGATAGACGTATGGTGAAGTTTGCTTGCTCATTGATGGAAAATAAAATTCCCTGGTCAATATTGCACTTGGAATTCCACATTTATGAATTGGTTGGTGTAGATGTCATTGTGTACTAATTTATTTGGCTTATTGAATATAATTATCACTGATCTACGCAAAGGAAAGTATAGATCTCCCCACCAATGGAGTTGTAGTATTGATTTGTCATTGTGTGTGAGCCGAATTGTTTCTTGTAGTCACATGATATTATTGGCGACTCTTGCAAAGGATTTCTGCTATAAATAGCGACATAATATTTTTTTTTTGGAATGTGTTATGATATTGGTGCATTGGGTCTTTTGTGAGCTTGATATCAACATAGGTAAGTAAAAATGATCAAATACACATTATATTAGAGATTGTCTGGGTAAATGGTACACGATTTTCCTTCCATTGGCTATCCATGCATACGGACTGCTGAAATTGAGAAGAAAAGAAGACGAGCATGAAATAGAAGAACACCTTCAGAGTGGTGTGTCAGGCTAAACCTCCTTTGTGGATGTCAGTAAAAAAATCGATGAATGTGGTCACCGACAAAGTGCCGAACAAAGAACTGATATTGATGGAAAAGGTGTCGCTCATGAAGGAAAAGCACCGCCCCTCAAACTTTCCCTTCTCATCCAAAAACCTTGTGAATTTATCCATGGAGTAGAGTGTCCTGGTGGTGTCCAGTAGATCTATATAGATAATCATGATGACAATGACTCAGAGTTGTGCATCGTGGAAATCCTTGAAGCTCAGGGCCTCGACGATGCCCGTGATCCTGTGCACATCTATGAATTTCTTTAAAATATCATATGCCTGGTTTCTTGTTGTGGATTTTTCAAAGTTGGTGGAGATATCATGATACCAAAAGAAAACCTCTATGGAAATTTGTGAGACATTTCCATTCAACTACCAAAACGATGGAGTTGTCAAGTAGAAGGATCCACTAAAGTGTTGTATTTTAAGCAGTTTATTTGATCAATGGTTTCAACTGTAGAATTGAGTCTTAGTGCGTACAGTCTTTTCATCGACCACATCTCATCTATACAAGGCAAGGATAATCAAGATAAGGAATCTACGTGGTGAGTTGGTAAAATATTAAGAATTAAAACATTGAATGATGATGTGAAAACTAATGGGATCAGATCGATTAAGTGATCATGGGCAAGACAAAATGGGATTTGCAATTTTCAATCTATTTAATTTTGGATGTGACTGTGTGCACCATGTGGTGCTAGTAGCGATGAAAATGACCGATGGCATCGTTTCAAAATCTCCAAGTAATGGCATTACCATGAGGAATAGAAAGAATATGGCATTGTTTCAAATCACCCAACGCAAATGATGATGCCATATATTGATAAAATGCCAGTGGGTTTATGAGCATGTGAATGTTGTGGGAGGAATTTGTATAATGTGAAATGAGAATGCCTTTGCCGACAATATGGCGTGAATAAATATTATAGAGAGGCTTATGAGAGAGGCCTATACAATAATATATTTTTGTGACTATTTTATACGTGCAACGTAAGCCTGTAGGGGCCATCCCTCCTCCTTGTACATTGTGGGCAGCGTTAGCTCTACATCATTTTGGTATCAGTTTGGTATGATAGCCTTAAATGTTTTGAAGTCCAGGGATAAAGAGTATTTGTGCAACTACCATATTAATTCTTTGGGAGTCGAACCCATTTCATGGTTGGTGTTTTCATCTGCTTGGAGCCAAGTCTTTGGCATAGTCAACATCAATTATGATACAAATTGTTCGGTGTTGTTAAGTAGGTCACGATCGCTTGAAATGTTGGTGCATGTTCATGTCAAATGATATTCAAGAGAAATGCTTATGGCAAAGTGTAATATTGGAATGATTACCTTGGGAAAAAGACAATACAAGAACTATGGTTTCCATGTTTTGGATTACCTACAATTTGTCGTTGGAAGCAATGGCTAGGAAAGAGGTGATCAATTGAATGAAAATCCATTGTATAGCCAATTGGGAATGAAAAAGACAATCCTCTCTGATGGAAAGAACCCTGATTCAGGTGTCTAAGTTTGTGAAGGCCTGTTTGGAAATATGCAAGGAGAAACAATGGAAAAGACACAATGTTATTGTTGTGTAGAGAGGTGTTTGTCAAATTTTTTGTTGAAATTATAGAAGACATGAGGAACCAGTGATGTACATGGTGTTCTATTGTGAATACTCTTTGCATTAATATTTTGATTGGGCTACAATTGTGCATACCTTCTATTCATGATAAAATCATGGTTCATAGAGGAAGAAACGAGTCAGGAGGGTTGGGGTATGGATTTTACCTCGGTCATAGAGGGAGAAACTAGTGAGGCAGACTAGACAATAGGGTTTGTTTTAAGTCATTGAGGGAGTTGGACTATGAGTTTGAAAAGAAGGATATTAGTCTCATACATTACTATTTGGGATTAGAAGTATGACATATGAGATATTCCTTGGTCAGGGAAAATATGTTGTGGAGATCCTAAAGAGGTTTGGGGTGTTGGAATGTAAATCGATGGCTACACCAATGGCATCAAATATGAATTTGCTAGATGATACGACTTAAGAGGCTATGGATGCTACATTATATAGGAAGATGATTGTATCATTGATGTGTTTGATGAATACGCGACCAGATATATGTTTTTCTGTGAACACCCTGAGTCAGTACATGGTTGACCCCATACATGTTTACCTGATTGCAGTAAAATATGTGATGAGGTACGTTAAAGGTACAATGGATTATGGGCTCAAGTATGTTGCAGACAGTGAGATCAGTCTACTTGGATATCTTGATTCAGATTGGGCCGATAGTGTTGGAAACCAGAAAAGTACATTGGGATGTTGCTTCACTTTGGGATCCGGTATGATTTCATGGATCAGTAAGAAGCAATCATGTGTAACACTTAGTACGACTGAGGAAAACTATGTGGCAGCATGTGCCTCAAGTCAAGAAGCAGTGTGGCTTCAGAAATTTTTGACTGGATTATTCGATATTGCGATGGAGGCGACCTGTATCTTGTGCGATAACCAGAGTTGTATAAATTTGTCAGAGAACCCGTTGTTTCATGATAGGTCGAAGCATATTGAAATTAGGTATCACTATATCAGGGATATGGTGTATAAGGGAGTAGTAAGGCTCCAATATGTGGCTACCAATGAGTAGGTTATGGATGTGATGACAAAGTTGTTGTCAGGTGCGAATTTTGAGTACTTCAGGGAAAAACTCGACATAGTCCCTCTTCAGAGGGAGTGATGGATTCAGATTTTATTGCAGGGTAATGGATGTCATGATGACATGTTGTAGCTATTGGAGAGCTACCCACCGGCCCTAGATGCATGCTGAAGAGACAAGGTACAAATGTTATCGTAGGGTATTGGATGACATGCATAAGATATCCGAGTTTTCTGCGGGAAACTGGATAGTCTCATGATGACACATTGTAGCTATTGGTGAGCTACCCACTGGCCTTGGATGCATGCTGTGACATCACTATGGATTTCGTGTGATGTATAGATTCATGTGTCTGAAATTCAATGGTCATGAGCTCGTGTGGATGGTGACAGTGTTAGAGTCTATGCCAGATAGAATACCTTCCTCACTAAGAGGGAGTGTTGAGATTTTATGTAATTTCGGAAGTTATTACTAAGTGTAATTGTACTGGTCATAACCTCAAGAAGGTTGACTTGATAAGTCATTGTGAAAGTGTGTATTAATAATTCATTGTGAAAGGGTTTATTGATAAGTCATTGTGAAAGGGTTTATTGATAAGTCGTGTCTTTTAGGTCTTTTAGAGTATAAATAAAGGTTATATCGAGTCATATTGATATCACTCATTGAACATAAGTACAAGAGAGTAGTGTGCATTTATATAGGAGGCTATTCTCACTTCATGTCTAGGTCTATTTGGTCTTGATTTTGGGAAAGAACATTGTATGACATTGTACATGTTGGAGGAATCTATACCGAGGAAAGTTTGCAGGGTTTTCTCCCCCTTGAGGGTTTACATGAGGATATATCTTGTTGTTATGTGGATATCTATCTTTCATTTGTGATCCTTTTACATATTAAATAATAATAAAATAATATAATACTTTAATTGTTGAAAAATCATATATGAAAATTCTACACCTCAAACATTTCTAGGACACGTCGAGGTTACCTCATGGAACCAATGTCCCCCAAGACATATCGAGGTTTCCTCGTGAAACCAATGTATTGGTTCCTTCTGAAGAAAATTGAGGTCCTATGAGGCTGCCAAATCTGGTCTAACCAGAATTTAGCTCTAAGTTTCAATCTACAAAAATGTTTGTTGTTGCGTTTTACGACAACAAACAGTCAAGATACGTTTTTGCTCATAAGTTTTATGGTTAAGTGTTCTTTGAGGTACCCTTGCAAGTTTTTTCGTAACCCAATGTTAGCACATGCAATAGAACTCAAAACAAGTAACACTCCTCTACTCTTTACAACACAAATAAGTTGATCTACACTCTAAGCATGCATGAAAATATGACACAGGTATTTTTTGGTCAACACGACCCAGGATAAACCCCCCTCGGGGAAAACCAATTTGGTATGGAAGTGTATATAATGATGATCTCAAATAGTGAATACAAAAAGGAATACAATACAAGGTAACCTGATATGATAACAATGCCCCCTCAAGATTGTAGCACATGTTCCAAGGGGAATGTGCCTAGATAAGTGTGCCCTCCTCTCCTTGTTTCTCTATCCACTAAGCTCATATGTGGCCCAATGAAGAATCCCCTCCACACAACCAACCTATTGTGTGTCTCCTCCACCATGCACCAGACAGATTTTATATCGAACAAGGTCTTCTAGTACCTGCTAGATGTGCACCCTCCTCCAAGCAAGACTGATCACCATAAATAAATGAGGGTCCAAGCTTCCCTAACTCCTCCATGGATGTAGGCACCCAATATCCCCCCTCTCAATGCCTCCATTCCCATCTCTAGCTCTCCTAGTGAACAAATGAGTGAATGAGCCTCCAAGACACCTATGTGCCCCTCTTAAACCTCCATAAGGATACCTAAGAAATGGATGGCTAGAATCTCTCCATGCCATCTCTAATCAAAGGTTGAGATCATCCCACAATAATCTCACTCACAAACCCACTTTGGTTTAAGTTCCCTAAGTTCACTTTATGTCTATTAATTCACCCACTTTGTGAATTAATTGTCACTTTTCACTAAAAGTGACTAATTTCACTTTTGACTTAAAACTCCTAAGTCAAAGTGAAATAAGACATAAAGTACAAGGTACAAAGGTACCAACATCTCCCTCTTGTGGTTAGAGGCTCAAAACCATAAGGGAAACACTTCTTGAGGTACACCAAAACTAAACACTCCCTCTCATCGAGGAAAGTGTTTCTCACCAATCAATCTCGTCCCAGCTGTGGACTTCCTTGCCTCCTAGCAAGGCCTAGGTGAGTATGGTTGTACCCTCTCATCAAAGTGGCCTCTGTCTCTGATTTGATCAAACTTTACTAACATTTATATGCTCAACCTGTCTTGACATTGATCTTCTGACCTGCCTTATCTCTAGATGGAAATCCATCTCCACCTACATGTTAAGGTCCTAACCCGCACATAGCTAGATCAATGTATTCGGATGTAATAAAGGTCAATATTAATAAGACCTTTCAATAAAATAGAATAAGGCGGATGTAAGAAGACCTAATAGAAGCTTCCGCT
>SNQJ01S0033317.1:121901-142115 GCA_010110895.2 Picea sitchensis | reverse complement strand
AATCACCACACAAGATATATGAAACCATATAGAAAACCACAACTTTATTATAGAAACCCTTGAGGTAGGGCAACACCATACAATGAATCCTATTATGGAAGGGATCCTCTCCTGTTCACTTGCCTCTTCGAGGGGGCATCCTCTTGGAGCTGAAGCTCATTAGGAGGTTGCCCCCTCGAAGAGGCAAATGAACAGGAGAGGATCCCTTCCATAATATGATCCATTGTATGGTGTTTCCCTACCTCAAGGGTTTGATAATAATAATGTGTGGTTTCTTCTATCTTCAATGGACCATTCGGTGAAGATTTTGAGAAGAAATAGCCTCAGATCTGAAGATTTAAACCTACATGATATCGCCTAGATCTTGGCACTTACAAAATATCTCTCCCTAAACATCTCACCAAAGGTCTCTAGGTCTTGGCATATCACCAAGATCCTCTCCTTGGTCTCTCACCAAGGTCTCTACTCATGGAATGCAAATGAGTCACGTCTCTTGGCATATCACCAAGATTATCTAGGTCTTGGCATCTCACCAAGATCCTGAACCTTGGTCTCTCAACAAGGATTTATACCTCCTGTCATATTTCTAACGATCACTACTCTTGGAATCTCACCAAGAGTCTCTCTCTTGGCATCTCACCAAGAGTCTCTCCCTCTTGGAATCTCACCAAGAGTATCTGGGTCTGGGCATCTCACCAAGATCCTCAACTTGGCCTCTCGCCAAGTGACTTCCACCCGAAGTGGAACCTAAACCTGATCTACTCGTCTCCATGGCCAAGTGAGGCTCTAGCCTCTATGGTTACCTAATCCTCCTCCTCATCAATCTCTGATGCTTTGAATCCCCTGGACAAACCCTCTGTCTTGGCAAATCTGAAACTGAAGTTGTCCTAGGTGGACTAGTCACCCCTGAAGATGGTGTCCTCGAAAAATGAGTCTGAGCTCCCTTTGAATCAATACTCTGAGTCAATAGGTCCTCCTAAACTCTGTCTCCCTACCTGATGTTGGATGGTGCATCAACTGACAAACAAAAACTAACGAACACACACTCCCTCACAAACTGAGCAACAAACTCATCCTCCTCTACTGTCGCTGCAGTACCATCCTGCTTCTTTTTCTTCTTCTTCTTCTTCTTGGGACATTGTCCTACATGGTGACCCATCTCTCCACAAGCAAAGCATCTCACTATGCTCATGTCTCTCTCGTGTCCACCGCCACTCTGCTGTGATTTGGCCCCTCCCTTGGGACCCTGTTTACAACCTCTGTCGATCTTCTTCTTGCCCTTAGTCCATAGAGAAAGATCCTCATCACTCGCTGAAGTACGCTGCTATCCTGAATATTCTGAGTTGCATCTCAACTGCTCCTATACAAAGACATCCCAAAGTCTCTCCTAGGTAGGCATGACCTCCCAGGCTAAAATGCCTCGTACAAATGAACCTCGAGGTTTGGAAAAGTTGTTCAAAGTTTTCCTCACCAAGAAGTCAGGCTCCACAATTGCAGCCAACTCGTCTCGAATCTATGTAAATATGCCTAGGTATGATGTGACCATCTCAAAATCAAGCATCTGAATGCTCCTGAGCTTGTCTTGCAGAACCATCTTCCGGTTCTGGTTGGGACTCTAGTAAAGCTTGAACAATGAGTCCCATATCTCAAAGGCATAGTATTTCCCAGTCAGATGAGGTATGATGTGGCCCCTCACCACATCACAAATAGTCCTCTTTACCTTATTGTTCCTCTTCATGAATTCTGCCACCAACAAGGGAGCAATGATGGGAGGAAGAACAATGGGAGCCTAAACTATATCCCATAGTTCAAGGTGCTCCATAAAAAAGATGATCCTAGTCTTTCAAGGGGACTAGTTGCTATCTCTGTCTATCCTATCCTCTGCCCGCATCTGGGACACCGACATGGTTGCACACTAAATCTCACAATGATGCTAAAACTACACAAGAGTACTGCCTCACTCTTGTCAACACAGGTGTGAAAAGAGGCAGTCAAACTACAACATCACTCCTAACAAAAAATGTGTGAAAGAGGTTGTCCAAATCAACCTCACTCCTGTCCACGCATGTGTGATAAGAGGCTGAAAAAAGAAGTCCAAATAAGTCCTATTTTTCCATGGGAGGTCGTCATGATCGACAGGGACGATCTTGCAAAGGCTCAACTACTTTGAGTCCCAACTCCTTGTACCGTGACCTTGTTGGGGACATGCACAGAGAAACTAATAAAGAGCAGACCACTCTGATACCATTGATTTGGATTTATAAATGGAATGAAATGAAATACATATGTATAGAAAACAAACACATAAATATATAGTAAAACTTGACTTCTATTAATAAAGAGAACCTGTTGAAACTGTAAAAATGCAGACTGAAACAAACTTGCTCGAATGGTGGCAACTTATCTTTGAGAAGAGATGTGACGACTATGATCATGTGCAAGAAGATGAGTACCATGAGGCTCTGAATTCCTTTTTAACATAAAACATAAATGAGTAAACCCTAAACATTCAAAACTGTAACCCCGATAGATGAAACGCCAAAAGGTTTATGGGCCTCGATGGGGGTAGTTGATACATCAACTTCTCGAGGGTGTAACTTTTGCATACGATCTCTGTTTTTGGAGCTCAATACACCATTGGAAAGGTATAGCCGAGGAGTACATATTCCATTTGGTTTGGCATCTTCCTCTAGCTACATGTCAGACACTGTTGAACCCAAAAAACTTCATTTAGGGCGTCAAAACGACTCCGAAAGTTTGGGACCTGAAAAACTGTAAAAAAATTGCGAAAATGGATATTGTTTTTTAGCCAATGGAATAGGTGGGTAACCACTGATATCCACCTAGATCAGTGTTGTCAAATTAAATATTCATTAATTAACTATATATATATTTGTTGTCAAATTCAGCCATTCATGAATTAACCATATATATATATCTATTAACGTTTGTAATGTGTTTTTATTGACAGGTGAGGACGCATCATATTTATTTGGAACATTTTTTAAATTTATCCATATCGCATATCGCATCATACAGACTTGGTAGCACTAAAATACATGAAAGAAATGGTTTATGAATGGTTTTTCCTGTCTGAATAGAGTATTGATAACAACATATTCCTTAGTATTGGTAGGTGATAGAATGAGCTAAGAACTTCGCACTATGAATGGTTGATTCTCCCTGGTAGTGCAATAGTGTTTGAATTTGGCACACTATGTGAATGGTTGATTATTGTTGATTTTAGCATCGACAAAGCATTCTTAGATGCACTTCAGGTGTTAGGCATGTGGAATCGCTTAGACACCAATATCACACTTTTGGTTTGATGAAAATGCCCTTGGAATGAAATTGGGGCTTCATGAATTTGGTGATGGGATTTGTGGGTTTGTGTAGGGGCTTCACACCCACATAGAAAGCCTAATTTTATGTTGATTTTTGGAGGGGATTCTATGGTGACCCCAAGGATTTTGAGAGTATAAAGCAGATAGGTCATTTTGACATTTCATATTGTGTAGATCATGTGGAGATTACGATGAAGCTAGCATAAGTGAATTTGCACTTGTGCTAGGAGGCTTGGTGATTTCAAAAAAAGGAAATTTTTCTAAGGTGGAAAATCTATCCTAGGGTTGAGGACTCTCTATATTCTATTCTTGGTAGGGAAAATAACACCACACGTGTGGGAGAGAGAGGCAATCATAGAAGGAAGAAAACTGTACAAGTGGAGTAAGTTGTACGGAAGTGTCCATACAGGTTTTCGTGCATGTACGCGAGTTTCAGTGGGAACAATCACGTATGTATGTAGGTTGCAATGAGAATAGTTATCTGCATACATGGGTTACAATGGGAACAATCGTGTACATCCGTACATAGATTTCTAGGTAGGTGCAAGTTTGTGCATCACTTGTAGGTGATGTTAGCAGGTCGTACAATACGTCTACAACAAATTTGCGGGCATAAGATATTTCCAGGGATTTGTTGAGGTTTGGTTTTTTGATTTGTATGGTTATTGGATGACAAGGTTGTCCTCATATTTTGATGATATTTGTATTGGATGAGAGGACAAGGTTTTCCTCAGATTTGGTAATATTATACAGGTTGGGAGGGTTGGTTTTTCCCTCGGGATTTCTGAATTGATAAGGTTATAAAACATAAGTATTGTGTCTCATATGTGTTGATGATTCATCTATGATCTTTTGTGTTTTCATTGCATATAATTTTAGTCAATATTTTTCAGTGTAAAATTGTTCAGTGATAATAGCTAGGGTTTTACTATTAGATCACTAGGAAGCAATTTTCAAATATGAAAATTGGTCACATAGAGTTGCATGTGAAATTGACAATTATCGTTGGCAGTGCAATAATGTTTGAATCTAGCACACAACTATTTGATATAATATTCGACAACTTGCAATTTCCTTTTAAAACACTTGCAAAATGCTTCATATGGCATTCTAACAACACACATGGAAAGACTGTGAGAATGTGGTTTCTAAAACACTCTCCAAACATTTCCTCAAAAGTTTTAAAAAATTGATATGGAAATACATCGCATGATGCACTCTTAGAAGCAATTTCTTAAGATACGCACAAAAAATGATTATATTTTCTTTTAAAAATCCCTTTGTAAATCCCAAATGCATGAGTTGGGATAGTTTTTATTTCTTGAATAGAATTTGGACTCTATATAAATTTCCTAAATAAAGGGATTGAGTTAAAAAAGAGTTAGTCATGGAAAGTGAGTTTTTCTTAAAATAAAGTTTGGTCTAACACAGTCCTGTGTGTTCATATGAAGAAGGAAAAGGCATAACATAGCTTTGGTTGGTTGTCTGGTCTTATGAATATGAACCGTGAGTGGAAAAAATCATAACATGATTTTGGTTGGTTGTATGGTCATATGAACAAGGAAAGGGTAAAACCTAACTTTGTTTGGTTGAAGTCATAACCAAAGTTATATGGACTATGAGTGTTGATGAGAATTGGTTGAAGTCATAATCAAAGTTACGGTGAGTGTGAATCGAAATTGGCAGAAGATTTGGCGGAGTAGGAAAAGGCATAACTTAACTTTGGTTGGTTGTATGGTCATTGAACAAAGAAAAGGCATAACCTAAATTTGGTTGGTTAAAGTCAAAACCAAAGTTACACGAACCATGCTTACAAAGAAGAATCCATAGAAGATTCTGGTGCAGGTGCGAAAGCAATCCTGAAATTAGGAAGCAGGGAATCAACACCCTAATTTATTTTTATAAAGATATATCTATATGGAAAAAAACATAAATTTTTAGAAAAGGGAAAAATTTAGAGAATGCAAACATATTTATGATATTTCATTGTTCCAGATTTTAGGGAATAAATTTATACAGTAACTACTAACATTAATCAACTTGCATGCATCTATCCAACTATTGACAAGGCTTCACAAATGTAACAATGTAATATAATTCAGATTTAGTATTTTGATTCATCATTCATACGTAAACAAAATTTTGAGTTTCAGATTCTAGTTTCTATTGTTACATAAACTATTAAACTCTAGACTGAATTTCATATTTATAAATAAACAAAATTCCTGATTTTCATTTTAGATATTACATTGTAAAGAAAATTCATACTTTCTACAAAATCAGATATGTACACATGAAAACACTAGATGTATGCTCTAAAGATCCCTCTTGGTCAGTTTTGCATGGGTTCTCACAAGCTCTAAGTCGAGACCAATCATCACATCTTATTGTCGGATAGGGTCTGGCAACTTTACCACTTACATGAGACTGATATAGAGGAGCATCTCATTTTTCAATGTCATATTTAATATGATTTCAAGGGAAGATATTATTGCTTGTTCCAAGACTCGGGCTCCTCTCTTGCCACTTTCTTCTGGTACCCCAACCAACAATGCCTTTCTATCTTCATAAGATAAGTTCTCAAGCATAGATTTCAATCTCTAGGCACCCCACCCAAGTTAGATACCCCCAAGAGGATCACCTCTTACTTCCTAGTTGTCCCATATGATCAGAACAACAAGCGATGGGAAGAACCCCATGATACCTCACATACTAGAGAAATGCCTCAAATTTCTTCTAGTCCTCCATCCCCGGAATGGGGGTCACCCTCTCTCTTTAATTCTTATGAGGAGCTATTATTCCTAGCCAGGGGTTGCTCCCTAGTAGTCCAACAAACAAATCAAATCACAATGATCACAACGTTGGGGAGCCCCATTTAGCACACTATTACATAGGTCTGACTGAGTAACCAATTTTTCATCTAGGGATTCCTCTACGTGACCTTGGATGTTAGGAGAGTCAAACTTCTATGTCATTGTTCTCCCCCAGGATCATACAACCAAACCCCATCAACACCAGTCATTTCCCCAAAGATATCAATTTGGAAATATATTGGCCATTTCACAGTGATTGAGGACTCGAAGGAGGTCACCCCTCTTCGCCCCCCTCTCTTTCACTTGGCAGTCAACTCCAACGAGCTAGTACATATTTTCTTGGCTCAACACCAAGGATTTGCTCCGAGTTTTCACTACTTTATCTTGTTATTTAACATTTAGGATTATTTTTGTATTTCCCTAGTTTCTTTCCTTATGTTTTGGTTCTAGGAGAAGCTTTCATGCTCCCACATTGTACTTTTTGTTATATGTACTCCTCAGTCCCATTGACCTAGTTTTGTAGTCATTTGTTGGACATTAATAAAATTATATTGTCTCATATTATCTTATCAAGATCATAAATTATATAATAGATTCATAATCCTAGCAAACTAATATATTAATATGTCAAAATGATAAATGGAAAATTACAAAAATAAAGCTTATATGAGAATCCTCAAGAGTTCAAAAGAAAACTTTGAAAACATGAAAATCTAGAAAGACAAGACTGATCCAAATGATTTTCTTCACCCTCCACATCATCCAATCGAATAGTAGCTAAGTCCCTCGACTAATGATAAGAAGTAGGGGAACCATTTCCATAAGAAGATGTAATACCATGTTGACCATAAACAATAAAATAAGAAGAACTTCCCATAACCCACCCAGACCTAGGCATGGGTGTATTATAGGATTATCCCCAACATAAAAAGGATCACTGGAAGAAGATCCAAAAGAGAAGTTAGAATTCAAGGGGCATCCAAGTCTGTGAATCCGCATATTTGGTATTTTTCACACCTGACATGTAGTGGTAACTAGAGTGGATTTTTCTCTTGTGATTCTTATCACCGACAACAGTTCCACAGATGATATCCATGGTTCTCCACAGACAGATTTCCAGAGATGTTTCCTACATTTTCTCAAATCATTCACATTTTGACGCTTAATATTCATGAGGTACATTATTTCATTGCTTCATATTGAGTGTTAATGTCTTATGTAATTTTCATGAAAGTGGTGATCATTGGTTGAGTCGAATAATGGATCATGATGCTCTAAATTTGTGCATTTTTCCTTGTTTCAGCTTGGTGGATCATCATCATCTTATAGATAAGTGTTGTCACTCTTGGGTTGAGTCGTACTACTGGGGGCTTTGAGAGGTGTAGTGTGTCCATATCCTAATTCATACTTATCACTCTCCATCATTCCTGATTTATGTTGTCCCACTCATGGGTTGTTTGTTATATGTCACATAAAAGGTATGTGCTTCATAGTCCCATGAGAAGATCCTCACCCTAAAAGATTTATAATCTCGAAGTGAATAGAAAATAAAATAAAATAAAAAGAGAAAAGAAAAGTCAAAAACCAAAGGAAATAAAGCATGAGCAATGCCCCCTCTCTATGAGGCCATTACCCCAAGTCCTATGCAATAAAATGTGTATCTAAAAAAATGACTAAACTAAATAAAATGAAAGTCAAAAGCCAAAAAAGATGAGATAAAGAAAAAAAGGCAAATAAGGGGTAGTAAGACACAATGCCAAAGGTTAACTCAGTGCATAAATTCTCCCTCGTATTTCAAAGTATTTCATGTGGAAGAATATCTTAAGCAACCTCACATGGTTGTGCAATGCAACTCATGAAGTTACCCAGCAAACCATACCATCTATCACTACACATGCTCCTTGATTGGTTTTCTTGGGAACTACTTCTCTTCTTGGGTATTGAAACATGTAATAGGGGCTAATGATGCCCCCATCATACCTAAACTTGACATATTGTATGAATTCTATGAGTTATTGTGAAGTTAGAAGATGATATTTAATCTGATTAACCTATTACACCTCGGATTTACTTTAGTGTACCTTACATTTTTTCACTAGATGTGGACCATCATATGAGTAGATTATGTGCCTCATTGTATCATGATGAGCCAAAATTGTGGTTGTGTGTGAACTCATATTGTATTGGACCATGCTTAGATGTTATATGTATTGGTGGGAAGCCTATGTATTATCTCCAGACCCCTTGTGATCAATCAAGACTGTCCTTTTAGTCCCCATCTCAAGATAGGCATTGCTTTTATGGCTCCAACCCACTGCCCCTTGATGTTGACAACTCTTTATCCTGTCGGTCATTTATGATATAGGTTGGTATGAGACCGACCATATTGGGGTGGATCTACTAGGACACATGATTTAGGAGAGATACTAGTATCTCTCACTCCTTGTATATGATGTAAAAGTGTTTCTCTTTGTAAATTAGGTTGTCACACCTATGTATAGCACACTTATTTTATGCCTAAGAATGGATCCTTATCTTATGTATTCATCACACTTTGGCCATCTACTATCAGAGATGATTTTGCAGATGCTCACTCAATTTCACATCTATTGAGGTAGTACACATATCCCAAGGCATTGGTCACATCCTCTTAGGCACATTTGGGATATTTATTGCTTGCATGGACATCCTCTACACATTCCACATTGAATACTCCATAGTGCCCTCCTATTTCATCACTTTTTGAGTTGTTTATGGAATGATTTGAGGGACGAACCACACGTGTGGACATTATGACATCTATGGGTGTGTTTTTAGATTTGATTTGACTTGGAGGGGCACTTTCATTGCCTTGTGGAGGATATTTTCTTGATATGAGGGCTTGGTCATGTCTTGAAGGCACCTTTTGAGGATTCTTGAGCACATTTGGAGGATTCATCCACCTTTTGAGGCCTCTTCCACCCATTCCATGGGGTCATTCCACTAAATAAGACTAGAAATTGGTACTTTGCATGCCTGGGAGGATACTAACCCATGATTTGAGGCCTTGACAACACTCTTTCCTTGGAATGTTGAGCTTATGAAGCAAATCGACCCCTTTTCTATGGGACGACCCCCCTTCTAATGAGTGTTTTATGTACATGTGGCGTATTTTTCTTGTTTGTGACTTAGTCTCCTTATTTGTGTGGATGATAAGTCACCCTTTGTTAGTCTCCTACGCTAATTTTAGGGAGAAAGAATTAATAAAGAATGAGAAGGATGTAGAAGCCTCCTCTATAATTAGAGGCTCTCCTCTCATTCCAAATTGTTGTGAATTGTTGGATATCATTTTGAATAAAATTAGTAGAAGATATACCTTTTGAGGTTTTGGTGTCAATTCTTGGAGCTCTCTCTTTCTTAGGTATTTTCTTGGTGCATCAAAGATAAGTGTGAATGTTTCAAGGATTCTACTAGGTAGCAAGAATGATCCAATTGAGGATTTAATTAACTACTTGGAACGAGGAAGTCTAGGGTTTATTCTCTTCCATATTCATTTTCTTGGTTTGGTAAGTGCTCAATCTCTTGTCTTGTCTTTCCTTTGGTTTCTTGGAAAGGGTTTTAGGTACTTTATTCAAGCCACGATTGATCTTGTTGGTGAAGGTCTATCCTTTTGTGGAATCCCTTCTTGTAGGGACTTTTGTCTTCATACCTTGTATTGATTAGATAAGGATTGATTTACCCTAGGGTTCCAATCTCTTACCCTAATCTTTAAGGTATGAATGACAAATTATTAGAGGGGCATACTTCTTGACCCCATAAGCCTTAATTAGATGAAAAAAAAGGCACTTGTCCTATATCCAACAACCAACCAAAAAACCCTAAAAATCAAAATATTTTATTTTTTCTTGTTTAAAAGGAAATCTAATGGTGAAAATGAAAGAAAAATGTTAATTTGGATTTCTTTCATTGTCTAGTGTAAAGTTAACAATTTATTCTATTTCCTAGACAAGTCTATCATAGAGTTTATGCTTAATTGTTGATCTCTAACTCCAAGGAGGCAAAATGAACCTATAGAAAGAAGCTTCAAGGCCTTATCTAACATTTTGTGGGTTGATCTAAGGTATTTTTCAAATTTGGAAATTAAATTGCAGCAATAAAAATCAGATTTAGTGAAACCCTAAGGCTAGAATTTGGTGCTTCAAGGTGTCTTCTTACTCATATATAGCCTCTACTTCATTTCTAGATTGTTTACACAAGATTATCTTACATATATAGAGGTGAATTTGATCTCTAATGTGCTAATAATTGTTCATCATTTACTTAGACGTTTATTTGGTGAATTCCAAGTGCCAACTTGTAAAACCCTTGGGGGATTCACCATTTATTTTACAAATTCTTACTTAGTTAATGCTTACATATCTTTATAACTTGTATCTAACACTTGTTTGGACATTATTGTATAGAATATCTCTTGCCCAAGTGGAAACATCAAAGACATATTGCTCACTTGTGCTTAATCTCTCTCTTGAATGGTGTTTTCATGATCTAAATCTGAATTTTCTGTGTTTTTATTCATAAAACAGATTTAAAAGGTGGAGGACAGCCCTATGATTCTCTCTTAGCACATAATCAAGTGGTAAAAAAAATCACACATTGCACCTTTGATTTATCCTAAATTCTTTCACTTTTTTCCCCTAAAGTAGCTTGAAGTGGTTCTAACCTCTTGGAAGTTTTATTTGTCGAGTGATAGACTTAATACAAATCTGAAATTGTTGATATTGTTTATCTCACACATCCACTAGATACTAACCTTTCTTTCAAGTGAATATAATTGTGGTTCATGCTATTATTTCTATTTGTGTATCTTTAGAGCATTGTAATCACTTATTAGAATCCTTGTGCATGGTCTTGCTACATATACTTTCAATTCATTAACGTAAATCATATGCTTGCATGGTTATTCACTTGAAGAGGTTTGTTTTAATTTATTGGGATACCCCCTTGGATTCTAGGAGTTGGCCTAAAATGAAGGGGAAAGTGTACTGAGGTGATAGTGGTGCACTTCCCATCTTTTTTTCCCAGTTAGCACCTATGTTGGGACTTTTCACAAGGGTGCTAGTTTAGGCAATAACACTACATAATGACATTTACAATTGACATGACTCACCTTTTTATGTTGCATTTCGATTTGTGCACATTCCTTGGGATCGATGAGTTCATTGAGTCCTTTGAGTTTTTCTTTGGACTTTTTACCTTACATGGATCATTGAGATGACTTGCATAGAGCGTTTTTCTTCTCGGAGGATGTTGAGGAGGCTGTTGCACACCATGAGGATATTTTAGCACTTATTTTGAGGGAGACCAACTTAAGAAAAGTTATCTTTTGACATAATATCCAGAAATCCACCAGATCAACGCCATTAAATGCATAATGGCCACGAGATTTCTGAAATGCGATCATAATAGAAATTCGGGAACAAATTGACACAATTATGATGCTTTTAAAATCTATCACAAGAAGATTAGTGCCCAATATTTTACCACTAGTGGGACACCTTTGGAGGAGGTTGTTCCACCATTTATGAGGCCATTCCATAAGTTGAGGAGGACAACTTGGCACTTGAGGAGAGTTTTCTTGATTTGGGTAGCATCTTTGGGGTCTTTTGACTCATTCTCTCTTGTATCATGGATATTGTTGTATAGGTGGCATAACCACCTCATAGTTTATGTATTTTTGACCATATATGCAAGGTTTTTAAAGAGATAATGGTATTTTTGTATTTTCTTTGGCTAAAAGCTAGGAGAATATTATTTTTGTATTGAAAGGGTTACTAGATCTCTTCATATAAATAGACAAACACCTCTCATTTTTACTTCATTGTTGGAACTTGTGGAGAACACTACTTGTCTATATTACTTCTATATTTTTGCCATGAGTGGATAACTAGAGAGACTTCTTGTGGATACTTTGCAATTTCATGGATGTTCTTGGACCTAGGGTGTTTTGGATGAATCAATTTTTTGAGTAAGTGATATCTCTTAATCTTTATGGATTTTGTTTATGAATGATTGTAAGTGTAGTTGTTCTTTTATAGTGTTGGTGGTGCACTCTCTTTCTATTTTCTTAAACAAGTCCCTTCTTCAAACCCTTTGGAAGATTACTAGTGGAGTATATTCCCCTTGAATTATCTTGAAGCTTGTAAGGCACTAGGTGGATTTATTAGGGTTTGTAGTGGAGAACCCTAATTATCTGAAGATTTTCCAGGTCCTATCAAGCTTCCAACTAGGTTTTTCTTTGACCTCAAGTTGGCTCTAAGTTTCAACTGTTAATGAAGGTTTTTCTGTTTTTTAGGACAACCAACAATTCATGAACTTCTTGCTAATTTGTTATAGTTACATTCACAATTTTAGGTGCTCTAACATGCAATTTTAGTCACCAAGGGTTAGCACATGCATACTCAAATAAATGTAACACACCTAGAGATATTTACAGCTGAAAATACAATAGTTCTACACTCTAACACACATGAAATTTGACATAGGTATTTTTGTTCACCATGACCATGGATAAACCCCCCCCCGGGGAAAACCAGTTTGGAATATATGTCTATATATGAGGAGAATAGATGGTGGAATATAGCAAGTAAAAAATATAGATGAACCTGATACAATAGAAACTTGATCCAAGCTGAAATACAAGTCTAAAAGAAGCAAGAGCGCCCTAGGATGGTGCGCCCCCCAGAAATGCTGCCAAGACCATTGAAATAGAGCCAGATGCCAACTGGAAGCTCTGAACAAGAAACCCCTCCACAATAATCTGATATTGAAGTGTAGCATCCCTCTGAAATAGATCTCATTGCAATGTGATCTCTCTAAGGCCTCCCCACTGATGATGCACCCTCCTTGTTGACGATTAAAATCGCAATGGAGTTTTTTCCCGCAAAGTGTTGCTAAAGCCTATTATTATTAAAGCTAAATAATACTAGTAGGTAGGACCCCCTTGTAGATTTGAGATCAGGTTTGGTGCTTATTTGATGTCGTGCTACTGTTCGACACTAATTACATGGTGATATAATTTTGTTTTATTGGCGATGGATAAGGCATGTTCTGTGGTTTTTTTTGCTGCTCTAGGTTCAAGTTTTATTTCACAACGACCTATGTTATCCTTGTTATCACTGCTATCTGTTATTGGATCTATTACTAAGAGACCTACACAATAAACATGTTATAAATGGCATACACAAGCAATTGGAAAAAAACAAAAGGCATAAAATCAAAAGGAATAAACTAAAGCATGCTATATACTATACTACATGCATCAATTTTTAATGAGTCATTGTTATTCTAGCTATTAAGTTAATAGTTGATATGCATGGTGATTATGTTATGGCATAAGTTGATGTGGATTTTGCTATTGGTGATGATTCTATACATGGTTTATTGGATTATGTAGTTGATATGTAATATGATCAAGTTGGAAATGGAAGGTATGATGTGGATGGCACATTTGACAAGTAATAGATGTAGATTCCAACACATGGTTTAAATTAATGGTGTTAATGAAAATATCGTTGGCATTTACTAAGGAGTAAATGAACTGTGGGTGGAGGCAACGTGCATTTACTGTACGTCACCCTTACTCCTTCTGTTGGCCGCCACTCTAGTTGGGATATTGTTCAACCTTGTTGTTGTGGTTATGCTCCGATTTCTTAGCAGAGAGGAACCACTCGGCTAACTCATGTTTTAAGGTGTTCGATTACAGGTATGTCTTTTTTTGGCCATTCATGAGTTTGCTTTAGTTATGAAATGATTATTGCCTCAGGTGTATTGGTTTGTGCTTTCCTTAAGTATTGAGACTATGTAAAATTGTGATTTTGGAATGAAGCGTTGATGGTTTTCTCTGCAATAATGTTGGAGTCATAGTGTTATTGGTCATCCTGGGTGTTAGAATCCATAAGGGCACTCTGTTATCTTTATTGGTTTAGTTGGAGGGTTTTTTGTTTGGTCTTGGGTGGGCTGGTTGTCCTCACGCATTCGTATCGCTATATCCAGTCTTTGGTTTTATGGGTTTTAATGGTTGGAATCACTCTGTGTCACTGTGTCTTGTTCACTTGAGCATTGGTTTGTTTCCACCACTAAAGGTCGTGTAGTGGGTTATTTTGTTCTTTCTCGACCCTATCTTCACTTCAGTGTTGTGGTTATTTGACAGGATAGCCACGAGGGTTATACCCTGCCCGTGTAAGTATCATTACCAGGCCTAATTGGAGCCTTGTTCCTCTATTATAGCCCTCCTGTCATGGGATTTGTTACCTGTCCACGAATAAGTTGTGGTTCTCTATGTGTATGCACCGTTGGTCTCGGGGGTTTTCACCATTGAAAGGGGTCGACTCTAGTTTTTACTGTGTTGGTCACATATCAAACCCTTAACTCTACAGGTCTGAGGGTTGATAGAGAAGACTGGCATGGCCTGTCGGGTTTACTACTTGGTTATTGTTGGATGGTTGTGTATGGTCGACAAAATTGGGTATAGACTTGCCCAGTTGGTCATGTGAAAATTGTGTTGGTTTTGGTATCTAGTCACTGCCTATGTTATTACAATGGATAACCCTGCATTGTTAATTGGACAGTTCAAAATACATTGTCGATTTCCTTGTGTTTGGTAATCCAATATTGTTTTAATTGAGAAGGTAACAACCTTGCTTCGTGTCGATGCATGGGTATGTGTGGTTGCCACAACATGTTGGTTCGGTTATTGATTGTTACGATAGTCCAAGTATAGGCTCGACATTGAATTGGCTTATTGAAGATTGGGGTTGATACACAATCACTGT
Organism: Picea sitchensis; assembly: GCA_010110895.2. Lineage (NCBI taxonomy): Eukaryota > Viridiplantae > Streptophyta > Pinopsida > Pinales > Pinaceae > Picea > Picea sitchensis. The sequence goes on along the minus strand of SNQJ01S0033317.1, from coordinate 127,148 downwards.
CTTTTGCATTGAAGATTATTGGGATGTTAAACTCAACATTGGTTGCAATTGTTAAATGATGTACACGCGTAATGCATTTGTCTGTATGGTGTTCCTACACCACAAATAAATGGTCACTATAACTATGAGTGTTTTTGGGCCAAATGATTATGGAAACCAGAATGACTGTAGAAAATCCATCCACTGTATGCGCTATGGTTATTTGATTGTGTCATTAGGGATGAGCCCGAGTGATACACAACATGGTTGATTGTAGTTTGATTACTTTGAAGCAATCCTGTAGTAAGTTGATAGCTTGACATGATGGGTTGAGTTAATATTGTGACTGTGTGTTTAGAAGTGTAAAATGAAAAATTTTCATCGTGGTGTTTTGGGTGGCTTCTCACTGTGTATGATATGGATAATTTTCGGTTCCACACTCAGAGATAGTCATCGAGTTTTAAGCACGACCTTGTTGCAATTAGATTATTTATTTTATGAAGTTAGGCATATTGTTGTTGCCTTGTTGTGTTGGATGGATAGCCCAACATTTTGATTATTTAGAGTCACGTTGAATTGAGTTTGTACAGTCACAAAATTACACTTGCATTGATTAAATTATTTTGTGTTTCCACAGCATGGCATGAGTTGGAATGGTGGTTGTTGTCTTATTGTTTAAATGACGAGTTAGGGTTTTACAATTCAAATCTAGATTATTAGGTTGGCTGTCCACTATATATGTTTAACGAATATCATGCATTTTAGATGATTGCAGTGACAGTATGACTTCATTGTAAATTTTGAAACACAACTTTTGAGTGTATTTGTTGATTGAAGTAATATGTGGGCAGTGGTTGATTTTGATGGTTAACAGAGTGGAAATGGTCACTATTATACATTTGAGAATTGTTATAAGATGCAAATTGGATAAATAAAAGGAACAAAACTCCCTTACAGATTGTGTGGAATGCATACTGTCTTGTGATGGCACTGTGTTAGATATTTGACTATGAACAGTGAACTAACTAATACACAATGATTGTTATTGGGTCACAATGATCGTTTGGTTGGTGCATCTCCTTTTAATAGAATGACTATATGGATTACTTGATTAATTTTGTGAACATTACCCGCTCTCATTTCCCATCATTATTTCATTTTTCACTAATTACAACCCCATCGCCTTCCCACATTCATTTTTCACTCGCTATTCTAAAATTGATTATAGTCAAGAAAAATTCTGTGTTGAAGCAGTTGGCAGTAGCAGTGTCCTGGTTTACTTGCAGTGATGTTTCTTTGGTTTGCAGTTGATTGTTGTTGTCTTTGAGTAGTAATTGTATTTTTTCCCCCTCATCATATTATTTTTCGCTCAATACAAACCCCTCACATATCCTAGGAACCTTTATTCACCCCCCTGCTCATTGACAAACAATAAAACAATTTGTATGGATTGGATTGCATGAGTCTGATACATCGTTGAGACAAATCTATTTCATATTTTTAAGAGTTTTCATGTGTGGTTATTTAAAAGACTATTTTCTAATCAATCATGCATGCATGAATGATTTTTTTTCAACCGAGGTAGTCATGGCCGAGGAAACAAAGGGAGAGGTAATTGGAACATAGGCCCAAGAAGGCCAAGGTTCTCCATACATTTCAATGTTGACTCACAAGAGCTTGGAAAATTGTTTTAGGCTAGATTTTTCAATTAGATTGGGCAAGGAGTGGCCCAACCCAGGCCTGAAAGGCCTCCTTTCCAAGTCTCGCAAGCCCCTGGTATCCCTGTGCCTCCTCACCTCTCATTGCAACCCGAGGTTCCTAAAAATGATGGATGGAAAGATATTGTCCACCCGACAGTCTCCCAACATCGTGGTTGGCCTAATTTATCCCTACCTGCTCCTTCGCCTATCAACCCCATTGTCCAAGTTGCCCCCCACTCACCAGTATAGTCCTCTCATGCTAGAAAAAGGTTGAAAACCGAGGCCCACCATGCCCTTGACAAAGGAAAAGCCATTGCTTCCCCTTCCTCACCTTCCAATGGCTTTGACAAATCTGTGTCCTCTCGGATGCATTTGAGGGACGACTATTCCCATGTGATCAGCGAGATTAGGCCTAAAGGCTCGGTGCAACCAAAGGAAAATTCAGGAAAATCAAAGGGTGACAACAACAATCAAGGAAAGATTGCATCACAGAGTGGGAAATATGGCTTTTGAAGTTTTTATTTCTATCTATTATTGATGACCGTTGACTTCAGGAATATTTGGACAACATGTTTTATTTTTGGATACATGAGTAATATTTTTTTGAAAATAATTTCAAATATCATGAGCTAAATCGTCAAATGTGAATATGTGATGGGAGTCACAAGGAGGTTTGTTTTTCTTAACTAAATAATTATGTTATGAGCTAAAGGGAGTCACAAGGGGTCCCACCTACTAGTTATGATTTATTTTTAACACTTATTATGATTATTTCTTTTCCCCCTTAACTAAAAAGTTGGTTGAGTCTTTAGTTAACTTAACTAGTGAGGTGGTTCAACTACCTCAACCAATTCTGATTTTCTTAAATGCAAAAGGAAAGGGAGGAACAAAGGGAGGATAGAAGAAAAATCATACTAAGGTTTTCTCTTTGAGTTTATGTTGAGATAGTTTAGTTTTCATTCATTCATTTATTCATCACAAGCCTAATTCTCTTTTATGATAGCAGGGTCTTATTGTAAACATCAATATTCGTGGCTGAATTACATCATTCAGACACTTGTTTTTCAGAGGTGTTGATCTATCTTTGATAGTCTGTGTAGACTTGTCTGTTTGTGAATTAGTTTTCATGACTGACAAAGGCTATTGTGCAGAGTCGAGTGGGCAGTAATATGTGGCAAGCTGATCCAACTTTTAGAGTTCAGTTTTGGTTTTCTGTCAGAGGTCCTTTTGTATGTTCCATCGGGGATGTCTAAGTTTGACTTTGGTCCAAAATTTCTGCATGAGATTTATAAATAAAATGACTCTTTGGTGAATTTGAATGAAATAAAGGATTTCTTTATGTCTCATTTGTCTTGATTATCATCTTAGTGAATTTACTTCTATCTTTACATTCATTTCAACAACTGATATGTTCAGAAAATTACATAAAAAGTAAATTTTCAACAAGTTTTTTATTGATAAAAGACTAGCCTAAGCACTCATAATTAATACTTGTGAGTTAGGATGTTATTTTTGTTGGCTATAAACATAGGGTGATATTCCTATCTACTTTTATTTAGCTAAGAAGAGTCTGAAAATGCTTGAGTAAGATCATTTCATATCTTTTCCTCAACACTCCTTAGAACTAGAAGCTCCTCAAAAAATAAACTGGGCACTAAGCCTCCATGAGCCGTCCATGCAAGGAGGTGCCCAATATTTCCTCTCCCAATGCCTGAAACCTCATCCTCTTGCTTTCTCTGAATCTCTCCAAGTGAACAAATGAGTGAATGACCTCTCCTTTTCCCCTTGCGCCCTCCTTTAGGAAGCATAAGGAAACCTAAAAGTTGGGTGGATGAGATCATCTCATCTCATCCCTAATAAATGGTTGAGATCATCTCATCTAAATCTCAACTCAAAACCCACTTTACTTAATTTTTCATAGTTTTACTTTATGTCTATTAATTCACCCACTTTGTGAATTAATTGTTACTTTAGGCTAAAATGACCAAATTTCACTTTTGACTTAAATCTCCTAAGTCAAAGTGAAATTAGACATAACGTACATGGTACAAGGTACATAGTACTTCCCTCATGTGTTTAGAATATCACAAACACAAGGGGACCACTTTCCAAGGTACCCAAATCTCAACACTCCCTCTTACCGAGGAAAGTGCCCGTCACCACCAATATCATCCCTATAGTGGACATGGTTTCCTCCTAGCATATACTCAATGATTATGGCTGTACCCTGATCACTGAAAGTAGTCTGACACAAATCTTCTCAATCTGCGTTATCTGTAGATGGAAGTGTCTCTCCACCTATCCAAGATCACCTAGATCTTGGTATCAAACCAAATATCTCCATCTTGGTCTCCCACCAAGGATTTCTACCTCCTGGCATCTCGCCAACGGTCACTACTCTTGGAATATCACCAAGAGTCACTCTCTTGGCATCTCACCAAGAGTCTCCCCCACTTGGTATATCACCAAGAGCACCTAGATCTTGACATCTCACCAAGATCCTCAACTTGGCCTCTCGCTAAGTAGCTTCCACCCAAAGTGGATCCAGAACTTGATCTGCCCGTCTCTGTAGCCAAGTGAGGCTCAAGCCTCTGTGGTTCCTTGCCACTCCTCCTCATCAATCTCTGATCCTCTGAAGTTGTAGCACCAACTCTATGTATGCTTGACAACTCTGAAACTGAAGCTATCCTGGGTGGACCAATCACCCCCTCTGAAGATGGTGTACTCGAAACCTGAGTCTAAGCTCCCTCTGAATCACTACTATGAGTTAGTCGGTCCTCCTCAACTCTGTCTCCCCATCTAATGCTGGATGGTGTAACAACAAAAAAGGTAGTCGCAAATGCACACTCTCTCACAAAATGTTCATCGAACTCAAGCTCCTCTGTTGTCGCTGCTGAAACATCATGCTTCTTCTTCTTCTTCTTGGAAAATTGTCCTGCATAGTGACCCATATCTCTATAAGAAAATAATCTTACCGAGCTCATATCTATCTTCTGACCACTACTGCTCTCTCTTCCCTCTGGTGGGGCCCCAAACTTGGGACCCCATCAACCTCTCCGACCGATATTCTTCTTTCCCTTTGTCCAAAGAGAAAGGTCCTCATCACTCTGTACTGTTTGTTGTTGATGTTGTCCAGAAGCCTCTGCCACAAGTCTAGTCTCCTCCTATACGAAGTCATCCCAAATCCTCTCCCATGTGGGCATAACCTCCAAGGAAACAATGCCACGAATGAATGGACCCCATGGTTTGGTAAAGTTGTTTAAGGTTTTCCTCACCATAGACTTGGGTTCCACCACCTCTCTGGTGGCTCCAAGCTCGTCTCTGATCTAGGTGTAATGACCAAGGAAGGAAGTAACCGACTCATCCTCGAGCATGCGAATTCCCCTAAGTCGATCATGAAGAACCATCTTCCAGTTCTCATTATATCTTCGATAAAGCTTACATAGAGATGCCCACATCTCATATGAATAAGCTTTCCCGATCAAGTGGGGAATGATATGATCCTGCACTGCATCACATATGGTCCTCTTTTCCTTGTTGTTCCTCTTCCTTAACTCTACCAACAAGA
>SNQJ01S0033317.1:76873-87039 GCA_010110895.2 Picea sitchensis | reverse complement strand
GGGTTTGGCCAAAGGAGGCTAAAGGAGGGTATAGTGCATTTATGAGACTCATTCTTCACTTGAGAGGAGAGGAGAAGAGGAGGAGAAGCTCTTGGGCACAAATCTTGAGGAGGAGAGGGCGCTTGAGGTTGAGAGCATAGAAGAAGCCATAGCTTGGGTCTAGTTCACCATGGAGAGAAAGCCATGGAGTATGGGCTTCTTCTTTCTTGTGGGCACATATATCTAGTAGAGGGCGCAAGTGCTTGTGGAGGGGCACATCTTGAGGAGAAGAGGTGCACCAAGAAAAGGTTGGCCGCTCCTTGTGGATGGTTCCATCTTGTTGAGGAGAGGAGTTCTTGATAGGAGATGGAGGGCACATAGCAAGGGAGGATACGTTCCATTATTGAGTTATTTCTTGAGTAGGGGCACATTTTCTTGTGGAGGGGCGCATTCTCGGAGGGAAGGCGCATAAAGCAAAGGGAGAGCGCTTACCATTGGTGGGTTTTATATTTTTGAGAGGAGGTGCACTTCATGGGAGATTAAGGGAGAAACCATCACCCTATTGAGTTTTGCATGAGGAGGGGCGCACTTGAGGAGAGGGGCACACCATCATCTTGTGGGAGGCTTTCTTGAGAGGAGGAGGCTACTACAAGGGTGAGGTAAAGGCAAACAATAGTTCAAAGGTCAAGCAAGAGCAAAGGCAAAGCAAAGGCATCAGGATAAATACAAAGGCAAGCAAAGGAAGAAAGGCACACCAAGGCAAGAGGCGCCTTACTTCACAAGGCTTGTGGGGAGGTCTTCAAGGAACTCCAAGGCATCCGAGAGTGGTTTTTATTGTACTAGGTTCACTTGTATATGTTTCCTGTGTTGTACATTTTTCTTTGAGGCCTTCTATATATATTTGCTCCAAACTGGTTTCCCCATGGGGGGGGTTTTCCAAGTTCATGTTGACTAAAAACATATGTGTCAATTTCATGCATGCTTAGAAGTGTAGATCAACATTTTAAAGTTAAAATATCTAGAGGTAGTGTTATTTGTTTTGATGTATATTTCATGTGCTAACATTGAGTAAAGAAAACACTTGCAAGGGCACCTCAAAAGAACACTCAACCATCAAAATATTGAGCCGAAAGTTGGTGATTGTTTGCTGTCCTAAAACAACAGTGAGGGACATCCACAGAGTTGAAAGTTAGAGACAAACTAAGGTCAAAGACAGAACTTAGTTGGAAGCCTCATGGGACCTCATAAAATACACATGGTATCAAAGCCAATGGTGGATTAGACTTGCTGATTTTTGAGCATTTTTGTGGACAGTTCAGGAAAGATTTTGGACAACTTGTTGATAGAGTTTGTGGACAGCTTGTGGGAAGATTTGTTGGATATTTCAGGGCTGATTTTTGACACTTGTGGACAAACTATTTTCACACCTGCGTAGACAAGAGTGAGGTTGTATTTCACGACCTCTTTTCACACCTATATTGCTAGGAGTGAGGTCGGTGTTCACTTGCCTCTTTTCACACTTGTGTTGATAGAAGTGATGCAACGTTCCTTTGTAGTTGGAGTATCAGTGGGAGTGCAATTTGGCAGTCATGTTAGCATTTCAGATGCATGTTGAGGATAGGCTAGCTAGGGCTAGCAACTGGTCGCCTTGAAAGGCGAGGATTGTCTTTGTCTTGGAGGACCTTGAACTATAGTTGAGGCGCCTATGGTTGTTCCTCCTGATACCACTCCCATCTTGTTAGCAGAGTTCAAGAACATGAACAACAAGGCAAAGAGGACGATATGTGATTTAGTGCGTGATCAGATCATTCCCCACTTGACTGGGAAAGCTTGGGCATATGAGATGTGGGCATCTCTATGTAAGCTTTATCAGAGCTCTAATGAGAACTAGATGGTTCTTCATGATCGACTGAGGGGCATTTGCATGCTCCAATATGAGTCGGTTACTTCATTCCTTGGTCGATACACCTGTTAGCCTCTTTCTCATATACAATCATTAAGTCTTAATATACCACATTTGTATATTTTACATACTATGATATAGTTGTTATCCTAAGTATGATTCTAGATTCCTATATTGTTTCATCCTACCTTATCTCCTGATGAGGTGTCGATATGAGAACAATTGAGGTGGTTTCATTATTGTATTATATATTTGTATGATTAAGATGAATACAATGTTCAGAATTATGGCTTGAGACCTTTTCTGTCAATCTTCTTGTCCTAATATTATTATGCTCAATTTCTTCAATTGGTATCAGAGCTCCTTTGGTCTTAAGGGCCTGATAAGTGATCCATGGCAGTGATCCATGAAAGGTGAATTATGAATTGCAATTATGATCCATGAAAGGTGAATTATGAATTGCAATTATGGTGCCTATATGCTTATGAAGAAAATGAAGCCAAGCCACTTTGAAGAAGGCGCTTGCTATGTTCTTAATATTTGTTGTGTCATCTTGGAAGTGAAGGTTAGATTCAACATTTCCATTTCATTTTATTTTTTAAACTAACAGAAATGGATCTGCAACTTGATGTTGCTCGCTTCAGATTTAGAGGTTGCATGCACTTGATAATTAGAACACGATCTAGCATCTGAAAAACTGGTGCGATTTGGAATTTTCGTTTTTCAATTGTTGTGATCTGGTGTGATCCCAGTGATTGTCTCCAAGTGCGCAATCAAGTTTTGCAGAGGAGACCACTCCAGGCGTGGATAGGCATAATCCCAACACCATCTATCCGATTTGTTCTCAACTGAGAGATTTGGTGTTCAACCGATGATCGGGTGTGGCCAGCCAGAAATCGAAGCAATCAACCAGACAAACGACCGTATGGATTGAGACCTTCCATAATTCATGGGCGTGTTTTCTGTGGATATTATTGTGGCCATGATCTACCTTTCTCAGATAAGATCATATCATACCCTAACGCGGCCTGTTTGCTTAGCTATCTTGTGGAATTAATCATACAGAATGTCTGCCATAAGAAGCTTGTAATATTCAACACGAACTTCTCAAAGACAAGGTCATTCCTGATATCACAACAGGTAAGAATTTGCTTTTGAATTTACGTGTTTGGGTTGAGCCTGCAATTTTTTTTTGTCTATTATCCAACAATGAAGAAAGAGCGATTTTCCAGATCGAGTGATGTGTATGTGAATTATCATGGTGGAAAATTGTTGTGAAGCCCATGGCCATATAATGTTTTCAATTCATTATGTTGATTGTGTAAGAGATTCGCGCCACATTTCTGATTTGACTCTGCAAGGGTCACTGGATCCTCCTTAACACCAGCTACAACAACTCCAGGAATGTCACTTCTGTTTTGAAAGTTTATTTTTTTTAAATCCATTTTCTTTAATGACGAGACTATAATAGAAGACACAGCAGCAGCCCACTGTTCTAATCAAAATTGTGAATCGGGATCTGCAAAGAATTGCTTTGTTGGACGCAAATGCTGGATAATTTTCAGGGTTAATTGACAATCTAAATACCAACGCATCATTTTCCACCGATACAACTAGTTACGAGCTTCTGAATAAATTATTGCAAGTGGAGATTAAGTTTACAGAGAAATAAAGGAACTTGCGTACACATCAAATCTGCTTAGCGCCCCATCTGTCCATCTCTCAATTCAGCACAGGAGGTTCAGAGTTAAAAAATGGTATATTTAATTATTTTCTAAACATCTCCCACAAGATCTGCTCCACGGATTTTCTAATCAAAATCCGCTTGAAATGCGTTGACATTCATTGGATTTGTCAAATGTGAATTTAAGTGGTTTGTTTTAAAACTCATACGTATTTAATTTTCATTCATGTGAAATTAGAGATGATAGGCATATAAAACAAATCTCACGAATTTAGAAAATTCCTTTTTCACTTTTAAAGTGAAAAACATAGAGTTTCAAAAAGTTTATGAATGGATGTGAAGGTTTAAGATTTTAAACCCTGAAGTATAAAGTATTATGATTAAAATATTACTTTATAATGTAAGTGGAGTGATAAGAGGATTAGTTATTGTTTATTTCAAAGTATGTTATAAGGATGAGAACTTGAAGCACTAATGGTTGTGCTTGTCAAGGTTAAATATTTGAAAATGCTTGAAAGTTGAGAGAGAAGTTGGAACTTTTTGAACCCTTCTTTGAATATATTTGTGATCTCAAGAAAGAGATTAGGATGACTTGTCATTTTATTTTTGCACATTAATGTGATCACATGGGAATTCATAATAAAATATATTATTTGGCTCTTGTGTCCTAGATTCGCCCGAAATTGAATAAGGGTATCTTAGGTACACTTTGTGTACTGTGTGCTGGTGATTTTTTCATGGTTATATTATGAACTGATTTATGTTTAGTTTTGACATTATCACATATACATGGAGTACACAACAAGTTAAGGAAATGTGATGCAATCAAAGCACTCAATTAAGCTGCATTCATTCAACAAATGGACACATCAAGCACCTATTATTCAAGGACTCAAAACATCATCAAATAAGTCAACTTTGAAGATCACTTCAACTTCAATATCAACTACAAGTAATGTACTTGCAATCGTTTTTTTGTAAGTGTCGAAATAAAATTGAGTTGAATTTCTTTGTAATTAGGTGCATTCTCGGTTGAGCTCGACACCCAAGATTCATTGTAATTTTGAGTCGAAATTGAGAAGGTTGAGTAGCTTTACTCAAGTCATTGTAATCACAAGTTTGGATGCATTTTCGGTGGTAACCGACATCCTCAACTTGTTGAAAATTTCAAGCGAGTGTAAAAGTATAAGAAAGTGAGTTTTTGGAAGCAAGTTCAAGCGAGCCAATTCGAGTGAAGCAATTTCAAGCGAGCGTGAAAGTTTAAGAAAGAAGAGTTCAAGCGAGTGAGTTCAAGCAAGCGAGAGTGAAAGAATAATGGGTAAAGGAGGAAAGCATTTACAGAACGCCTCTCAAGAAATCAAGGAGCTTCAAGAGTACAACCATGAATTACAAGACAAAATTGATATGAAAGATAAATTGATTCAAACACTTGAGATGAAGTTAATTCAAAACCAAAACATAATTGATCACATGGTTGATACAATACCGTCCGTAAATGATTTTCAAGATTAAATTGAAATGAAAAATCAATTGATTGAAGCAATTCAAATAAAGTTTGGTGAAAAGTAGAATCAACTTGATGACATGGTTGATGCAACATTTGAAGCAACTCAAAAAGTTGATGCAACTTGAGACACAGGGGATCTGATAAAGAAGATTGATACAACATGTGCTACATAGGAGCTTATCCAAATGGTTGATGCAACATGTGATACAAACGAGTTCATACAAAAGGTTGATGCATCTTGTGACACACAAGACCTTATCCAAATAGTTGATACAAACGAGACAAAATATATGGAATCTTTCAAAGATGAATCCCAAAAAGAACCTCTTCAATCCATGCTAACTTGTTTGCAAGTGACGCAAGCTCAAGTTAGACTTCTTCAAGCACAGTTGAATGATGAATTGATAGATCTCAAAAGTCAACAATTAGTAAAGTATTCTGAACTAGTTTTTGTTCAGAACAACCCTCTCTATGATGATAATGATAATGATGATAATGATGATGATAATCAACAGTCAGTGAAGGAGAACATCAGCAAGCCAACTTCAGAAGTAACTTCAAATGACGATGAATTGCAAGCAGAAGATGCCAAAGCACATAGTGATACAATAAGTATAAGTGGAAGTGAAAGTGAAGCACGTCATCAAGTACAAAATGATCTTTCCAAGAGGATCATCAGACCTTGGGAAGAATTACACTTCAATAGAAATCGACATGGCTTAGGATATGAAAATCAAAACAGTTTTCATATTCCAAATTACTCCAAACCAATTTTGTTTGTGAGCGCTGGATTTCTTTAAGAAAATTTAACTTCACCTGTTCAAATTCAACATCAAAATGATAAGTGCAAACATTGTAATCAAGTTGCTCACAAGGAGAATCAGTGTTTTGATCTCCATCCTTGTTAGAATTGTGGCAAGTCAAATCATGCATCAGATAAATGTTCCAAGAGGAACAAACCTGCAAGATTGAAGCTTCACTATGAGTGGATTGATCCTTGACAATGGTCATCAACTGTCAAACGATTATATAAGTCTTACCGAAGAATTGAATCTCGAGTAAAGACCAATCTTGTATCACATAACATTTTTGTACCTCACATAAGTGGTCCCCTTATGGCGTAGCTTTCGAGCATGGCCCTCACGGGATGAGATAACATGTGGTTTTTTCCACATGCCCACTTTTTGGTGTACTCAAATGGAACAAGTATGGTACTCTCTTGAGCCTAGAAGGAGGGAGTACAATGATGAAACTCTCATCCACCTTCAGGGGGGGAGTTCAAAATTCTAGTGATGATGGTTCATGAAACCACTTGTGGTCTCTCCTTTTCGCTGACAAAGGGGGGAATTGATGATGGAATTGATTATGGAATTGAAGATGGTTGTCAGACAGAAAGTTTCGACAACAACAAACATCAAGTATGCCAGATGGGCATGAAATTTGCAAAATGGGCAACTATGGTCTATAGATGACAGACTTTGGAAGAATGATGGTTCTATATTGAATCATACATTGGGATGTTGATTTTGAGAACAATGATGTGGACATTTGGTTCACCTAGATGGTCATTGGACCTAGCATAGGACAGACGGATCCTACTTGCAGCTTGGCATTGATTGAGTTGTCAAGCATTTTTAGGGATGTGGCAGACTTGTCACATCTCTTTGTTCTCTCTCATCATATTGGAGTTCACATCAGTGGACAAAATTGTTGGCATTTTGGCTCACATGATTACACAATGAGGTTTTCCAGTTTTCTCAGCATCCAAATTTGGCGGTTTTTCAGGCAGTTCTTCATTGCGGCTCAACTTAGGAGTTACAACATGAAGACATGGAGATATACCAACTTATGCACTTGCTTTGTTGGTATTTTTTTTCAAGACTTATGATTGAAGGGGGGAATGCTATCCTCTTTCTCATATACAATCATTAAGTCTTAATATACAACCTTTGTATATTTTACATACTAGGATATAGTTGTTATCCTAAGTATGTTTCTAGATTCCTATATTGTCTCATCCTACCTTATCTCCCGATGAGGTGTCGATATGAGAAAAATTGAGGTGGTTTCATTATTGTATTATATATTTGTATGATTAAAATGAATACAATGTTCAGAATTATGGCTTGAGGCCTTTTTCGCCAATCTTCTTGTCCTAATATTATTATGCTCAATTTCTTCAACACCTAGATCAAAGGTGAGCTTGGAGTCGTTGGAGAGGTGGTGGAACCCAATTCTATGGTGAGGATAGCGTTAAACAACTTTACCAAACCATAGGGTCCATTTGTTCGTGACATTGTTGCCAAGGAGGTCATGCCCACATGGGAGAGGATGTGGGATGACTTCGTTCAGGAGGAGACTAGACTTGTGGCAGAGGCTTCTGGACAACATCAGCAACAGACAGTGCAAGGTGATGAGGATCATGCTCTTTGGACAAAGGGAAAGAAGAAGATCGACCAGGGAGGTCGGCAGGGTCTCAAGTTTGGGGCCCCACCACGGGGAGGAGAGAGCAGTAATGGGAAAAAGAGAGACATGAGCACAGTGAGATGCTTTGCTTGTGGAGAGATGGGTCACTATGCAGAACAATGTCCCAAGAAGAAGAAGAAGCAACAAGATGTTTTAGCAACAACAACATAGGAGCTTGAGTTYGATACACAGTGTGAGAGAGAGTGTGCATTCACCAATTTTTTGTCAGCTGTTACACCATCCAACATCAGATGGGGATACATAGTTGAGGATGACCTACTGACTCATAGTAGTGATTCAAAGGGAGATCAGACTCAGTTTCCTTGGACACCATCAGCAGGGGTGACTGGTCCACCCAAGACAACTTCAGTTTCAGAGTTGTTGAGACAGAGGGTTGGTGCAGGGGCTTCAGAGCATCAAAGATTGATGAGGAGGAGCGACAGGGCACCACAGAGGCTTGAGCCTCACTTGGCTACAGAGACGAGCATATTAGGTTCTGGATCCACTTCAGGTGGAAGCTACTTGGCGAGAGGCCAAGTTGATGATCTTGGTGAGATGCCGAGATCCAGGTACTCTTGGTGAGATACCAATAGGGGAGACTCTTGGTGAGATGCCAAGAGAGTGAATCTTGGTGAGATGCCAAGAGTAGTGACCGTTGGCGAGATGCCAGGAGGTAGATATCCTTGGTGGGAGACCAAGGCGGAGATCTTTGGTTTGATACCAATATCTATGTGATCTTGGATAGGTGGAGAGACACTTCCATCTATAGATCACGTAGATTGAGCATATCTGTGATAGAGACTACTTTCATTGATCAAGGTACAACCATACTTATCGAGTATATGCCACGAGACAACCATGTCCACTATAGGGATGATATTGGTGGTGACAGACACTTTCCTCCGTAAGAGGGAGTGTTGAGATTTGGGTACCTAGGAAAGTGGTCCCCATGTGTTTATGAGTCTCTAAACACAAAAGGGGAGACTATTACCCTTGTTTCTTTACTTTATGATTCTAATTTCACTTTGACTTAGGAGATTTAAGTGAAAAGTGAAATATGTCACTTAAGTCATTAAAGTGACAATTAATTCACAAAGTGGGTGAATTAATAGACATAAAGAAAACTAAGGAAAGTGGGTTACCTAAGTGAGATTTAGGGATTGAATCTCATCCATTGATTAGACTTGGCTAGATTGGATCTAGGCCATTGATATTTTAGGGTTTGGCCAAAGGAAGCTAAAGTAGGGTATAGTGCATTTATGAGACTCATTCTTCACTTGAGAGGAAAGGAGAAGAGGAGGAGAATCTCTTGGGCGCAAATCTTGAGGAGGATAGGGAACATGAGGTTGCGATCATAGGAGAAGCCATAGCTTGGGTCTAGTTCACCATGGAAAGCAAGCCATGGAGTATGGGCTTCTTCTTCCTTGTGGGCGCATATATCTAGTAGAGGGCACAAGTGCTCGTGGAGGGGCACATCTTGAGGAGAAGAGGCGCATCAAGCAAAGGTTGGGCACTCCTTGTGGATGGTTCCATCTTGTTGAGGAGAGGAGTTATTGATAGTAGATGGAGGGTGCATAACAAGGGAGGATACATTCCATTATTGAGTTGTTGCTTGAGTAGGGGCACATTTTCTTGTGGAGGGGCACATTATTGGAGGGAAGACTCATCAAGCAAAGGGAGAGCACTTACCATTGGTGGGTTTTATCTTGTTGAGAGGAGGCACACTTCATGGGAGATTGAGGGCGCTTGGCAAGGGAGAAACCATCACCCTATTGATTTTTTCATGAGGAGGGGGCACACATGAGGAGAGGGGCACACCATCATCTTGTGGGAGGATTTCTTGAGAGGAGGAAGCTACTACAAGGGCAAGGCAAAGGAAAGCAAGAGTTCAAAGTTCAAGCAAGAGCAAAGGAAAATAAAAGGCATCAGGATAAAGACAAAGGAAAGCAAAGGAAGAAAGACACACCAAGGCAAGGGGTGCCTTACTTCACAAGGCTTGTGGGGAGGTCTTCAAGGAACTCCAAGGCATCCGAGAGTGGTTGATATTGTATCAAGTTCACTTGTATATGTTTCCTGTGTTGTACATTTTTATTTGAGGCCTTATATATATCTGCTTCAAACCGGTTTTCCCCATGGGGGGGTTTTTCCAGGTTCATGTTGACCAAAAACATGTGTCAATTTCATGCATGCTTAGAAGTGTAGATCAACATTTTAAAGTTAAAATATCTAGAGGTAGTGTTATTTGTTTTGATGTATACTGCATGTGCTAACATTGAGTAAAAAAAACACTTGCAAGGGCACTTCAAAAGGACACTTAACCATCAAAATATTGAGCTGAAAGTTGGTGACTGTTTGTTGTCCTAAAACAACAGCAAGGGACAACCACATAATTGAAACTTAGAGCCAAACTAAGGTCAAAGACAAACCTTAGTTGCAAGCCTCGTAGGACCTCAGAAAATCTACAATCTAGTGGATTGGGTCGGGCTTTGTCCAACATACAGTTTGTGCGATAACAAGATCAATGTTTAAAGAAAGGAGAGGAAGAAACAAACATACCATTTAGTATTTCCAAGAACAATTCATTCTACTAGGCAATGTTTAACGTTTTTTTTTGTTGGCTATGTTAA
>SNQJ01S0033317.1:31002-48385 GCA_010110895.2 Picea sitchensis | reverse complement strand
CTCAAGAAGATAATTTATATTAGGTTATTAGCCTCCAAGAGAAGAAGTCGACCATAAATAATATTATATACTAAACAGACAGATACCCAGAATGAAAAGTCGGACCTGGCAGTTATCCAGGATTAGTATAAATACAGGAGGCCAGTTCTCATTCTGGAAGACAGTCTCAGAATTGCAGTACCCAGTCTTGTGCGTATTGTAGTTGCCTAGTTTCTGCGCAGGTTTGGAGGAGAGTTGTCGTTGCAGCTGTTGTAGCTAGCAGTTACACTTGGACTATCTCTTGGCTAGGGTTTGGACTATCTGATCAACTCTTTGTGATGTGTTATCCTCAGGGAAAGGTGCACTACCCCGTGTTTGGCTATCTAGCCTAGGGTTTGCTTCCGGAGTGATTCTCTGTCAAGGTTAAGGTGCTCGGAGGGTGGCTTTGGCCTATTGTTGGGTGACAAGGGTATTGTCAATGGTAAAATGAGCACACATATTTCATATTATAACAAGAACCACCCAAACATGTGCATCAAATCCCCCTTTTCAAATTAAACCAATGCTCAAAGACCTTATAATTTTTTCCAAATTTAGGTATGGGAGGGGTGTTAAGGTGCCCTATTAGGTTAGCCAGTCCCCAAGTCAAAGAACATTTCCCAAGAATATCCCATCTAAGTCATGTAGTGAGTGTGAGGTGGATTTTGGGGCAAGACTTCTAGGCATGGGGTTCTTGAAATACAAGGGTTTGTATTGTCTGATTTATGGGTGCCTTTTTAGAGGGTGTGTTTCCCTTTGTCCACAATGCAAAATTTGTCCAAGACCTTTATTGCCATTAATTGATTAAGGTCTGAAACATTGAGTATTGTGTGCAATGGAAAGCAAAGAGTATCGCAATTCTAGTTGAATCTAGAAACACACAGAGTGCCATATGCAATGGAAAGTAAGGGACATTGCAAAATGCATTTCCTCAACAAGCAAGACATTTATTAATCATGTGATTTATTTTGCAGGTTCTTCATTTTTTGGAGAAGAATTTTATTATTTCCAGGACTTGAGGGAGAGAATCTAGAAGGATAATATTGGCTTTTATCTCTTTCCAGCTACAACACCTATGGGCCTTTATCCCCTTCTTCCCATGAAATGAGGTACAATCCCTTCTTGGGGTCAATGAACCCGAAAATCCAAAATGTGAGGAAACAAAGGGGAAGAAGGATGGAAGATGGTAAGTATGGATGGGAATGGTACGATGGCCCTTCAAGAAGCTACCTAGTAGAAACCCTTTTCCCGAGGGTTACCAACTTGCTAGGACACAATGACAACCACCAAGGTAAAATTAGGAAAAAGGTATAATTTCCAAGAAAATGTTCCATAATAAAGAAAGGATTATTTGCAACATGTTCAAATGCTTAAAATATTAAAGTGACACTTACCATGACCCCTGACTTGTTACCTTATGAAGCAAGACCTATTGTCCTGTGGGACCAAGTCGATGTAGTGGGTGTTGCTATGTTGTTGGTGATGAGTGGTGATCAACATGAATAGGAGGGGCTCTGTGGGATTTGTTTCTCAATATGAGTCACGACACTCCATGTATGCTACCTGTGGGCCTCGAGACATGATCTCCTTAGTTACCCCTAGTCTAGGGGTAACAGTTCCAAACCAAAATATGCAAAAAAAAAAAATCTGAAATGGATCCAAGGTTTGAAGATTCCAATGCATGTTAGGTGTAAGATTAGCACATTCCCTAGGCAATTATAGTAACAAAGGTCGTAACCATAAGTTGTTAGGTAAAATTATTGTGTCAAGTTCATTAACACTCAAGTTTGCAACACCTGCAAACTTCATTTAGTACAAGTTCTGAGGTCATAAAGAAGTTATTTGATTACTCAGCAGAGTGATTTCCATGGGTTAGTTCAATATAGGAATACATATATATCTATTGTGGACAATTAGAGTTAATTGCACGGTTATTTGCTTGACCATCAAGAAACCTAGTTTTCAAAATTGAATATGACCATTCTTGGGTTCATAACAAGGTTTATAGCACAAATTGGAAGAGTTTTGAAGCTTACAAATACAAACCTTGTTCTTTGTGATGATTCTCAGTTGGTTGAATATTGGGTCTCCACACTTTCACATCCATTTGGCTTTCTTGATGTACAAACAATCTTAATCTTGAACTTTATTTTCGTACTATATTCAGCGGGGGCATTGCCTTGCTCAGCAAGAAACTTCGTTCTAGATATTATATTTATGTTGAATTCCACTATGGAAGAAGGCGCTTTTCAAAGAGTTGCTTTTAGCAGTTATGATGGTTTATTTTTATCCAAGATCGACACCCTTATATTGAGGCTTAATCTTGTCCTTATCATATTCTTGTAGTGGAAACAAAGTTGAATTGGTCACTGCAGATTTTATACTTGTAATAGGAGGTTGAGGGTTGAAGACTCTCCAAGTCAAGTTTTTGAACCAACATTTTTAAAGAAGGCTTATCAAGGCCACATGAATGACCAAGTGCAAAAATTTAAAGGGCATATACCATAATCACAAGGTGCTCCCCTCCAATTAACTGGACTATGTTTTTCAACCAATGATAAATTTTTCATAGGAAGTCCATTTGGAGTGAATTATTTTTCAAAATTGCCTAGAACTTATAAAATTTCTATTGGTCGGGTCAGTCTAGTATAATTCTACAATTTTAAGGGGGGAAGTTGAATTCAAAGTCTTAACTACAAGATGATCTAGAGATGTCCATAAAATTTTTGTGACTAGTGTTATCACACTCAGCTAAGTTTGATTGTTTATTTTTAAAAACAGTGAAAACCTATAGTTGACTCAATCAAGGTCCAACTAACCCATTGACTCGGTTTGGCTTAGACCAATCAACACTTAACTCCACTGAGTCAGACCAAAATTGGCCACTCACTCAATTGATACATGACTTAGAAGAATCTGATAAGGTTGATTGGTTGCCTACCTGAGGGCCCAATTAGCCTCGAGAAAAAGAAATGAAATCTAACCCCCTAAAACCCTAATCCCCTCCTTATAAGCACAACCTAACATGTTTTCCTCACACACTTGATTGTGAGCACTTAGAGAATTTGGAGCTATAGCAACCACTAGTGGTTTGAACAAATTTGGAGTTGATCTAGAGCCGAGTTGGGGTTGATTTCAGTAGGGAATTGATATGAATTTGTTTTCTACCCATTTTTTACAAGATTGAAGGAGATCCCATAGCTTTGAGGAAGGAGAAGTACCTTTCATGGAACCATTGCATGGTTATGTCCATAAGGAAAGTTGCATGCAACTACAATGGGATGATAATAACTGCAAGAATACATACTTTGAAATTCCTCTTAAGGCACATTTTTGGGAACATTATAGGCTACCCAATGGTCCCAACTGATTTAAAACATTGAATGGTAGTAGTTTATGAAGCATTCAACAAGAGAAAGAAAATTTTATATTCTTGTAGTTAGCCAAGTTGGTACAATGAGTCAAGCTTCAGATTTAAACTTTAGATTAAATGCTTCAAAATTGTTTTGACTGAATGTGATTTCCAAGGATCTTAAGATGTATTCATGAGGTTATAGTTTTATTATTTTTGGACTCTAGAAGCCATTCATAGCCTCATTATTTATGTATTTTTTCTCAAAGCTTTGATTTTATGTATCTCAAAACTTATAGTTTATGTATCTCGATATAATTTTGTCTATTTGCACTCTTAAATGCATTATAAAATAGTGAACTTGCATATTCAATGTTTAATTTTCTATATTTACATTGACATATGTGTGTGTATTCCAAAGAAAACCTCGTAGGAAAACACAAGGGATGCTTCCTCACTTCTGGATGACATCCCTAGTAAACCCATCAACGTATACTAGTGTGTGTTTCCCAAGGGGATTCAAATCGAGCACCATTGACATGGAACTAACTAAATGACCAACAACATTGGTGTCAATCGCTTGAGGTAACCCCTTGGGCTTATATATATATAATCCCGGTGAGTTAACTCGAGTGGTTGATTGCTTGAGCTTCATGCAAGATATCTTGGGGTCAATCCTCCGGGTTAGCTACCTCTATTGCATGCCTCACTCAATGTCCCTATTGGGTCAAGCACCATAATTAGAGTCAACATGTTTGCATTGGATACCATCCACAAAATGCAGGAAAGTGCTCAAGGGTTTCCCTGCAAGATTTTCTTTGGATAACAAATGTGTGTGTGTGTGTGCGCACACATCATGAAATAAAGAGTTTCTTCAAGGAAAAAAGAGTTACAGAAAGGGAACAACAAGATTACCAGGAAATTCTTGTCTTAAAAAAGCCAAAAATCCTAACATATGATCCTATGCCTCGATAGGTAGGTATTTAAAATCCTTGTGAAAAAAATTGAATTTGGCTTTTACAAGCAAAACATGTTGCTATTTAAAGAGTCTCAAAATATCCAAATATATATACAATATTCAAAAATTTATTAAAAATATATATTGGATGATAGGTGTTGAGCTAATATATTTTTTTAAATAAAATTTTGAATATTTTTTATATTTTTTATTTGGTCAAGTCCAAGTTGAGACATAAATTTCCCCTCATCAAGTCCAAACCAAGTCCGAGTATAATAAATTTGGTTGTGACCTTAATCTTTCTAATATCCCAAGATTTTACTTTCTAAAGAAAATAGCAGTGTTGCAAAATTTCAATTTCTCCCTATTTTTTCTGATTCTTTAAGTCACTGATTTTTTCAAGTCTTTTTAGTGTTTCTAAAGTTCGAGTTTATGCTTGTAGTGTTTATATTATTTTTTCTCAATTTTACTTATTTTTCAATTTGATGAGCCCGACCAAGATCTTGTCAATGCCGAATTTTGCAACATTGGAAATAATGTCGCTGGATTTCACAACAGAAAAGGCTAATAAAAAGAAGAAATTACAAGAACAAAGTCTAGTGATGAAAGAGTTACAAGAATGTTTGCATGATGTGAAAGATTATATTTAGAACTTAAAGATCAATAATGAAAATCAAGGCCACAAAATAAAAAATCGTTGAAAGCTCATTAGCGAGGCCTATGATAATATGATCATCTACACATCAGTGATGGGAAATCTGATCAACTTATTGAAAGGGTGATACATGACACGTGTCAATCAAAAAGTAGATAAGATAAGGTAATTTTATCAATGACCAAGAAAAGAACCCAAAAGTAGGTCAAATGGACTAAAAAGAATACACCTAATGTTGGTACAAAGTGGTGGTGATAATGCATCTCCTAGAACAATGCTAAAAGTATCAAGATATATCTAAGACCTAAGAGTTAGCTAGAGACTCACCACTAAATGTCTATCTAAAGAAAGCTAGAAAATATAAAAGAGAGAGTATAAGATAAAGTGTTGGTACAATAGAAGAGCTAAACATTGAAAGGCTTTGAAAATACGAGTACTGAAAAAAAAAAGAGGATGTCAAGCCTAGATGGAGATGGCATCCAAGGACAATTTAGGAGATCAAGAGGCAGGCTTATCGACATAGTTGCCAAGCACTGTGAATGGGCACTAACATATGATATCCTCCCAAGAGTGCTCAACATTGAGGGGGCCTAGTTGTATGACCCTAGGGAGAGACACAAGAATGAGGGATCCCATCTCTCGTAACATCCAAGGTCGATGGGTAGTGTTAGTCCCTAAAGTTGCACTTGACTGTGAGAGGGCAAGCTAGGGAATCATCAGGTTATTGCAATGGTATTTTAAGGGTTTTATGAATTGGTTTTGTAGAGAATGGTTGAAAGTTGGTTTAGGGGTTCAAGGTAAACACATAACTCAAAATAAAGCCAGAAGATAACCCACTGATTTAGTAAAATGTAGTCACGTTAATAGATCAGACAATAAGTAAAATAAAGAAAGAAAATATGAGAGCATTCAATTTGTCAACCGCATATAGATTTATTATTTCAAAATATAATTGAAAAAAAATAACATGTACTTGAAGGCAAATCTTGATGATACACAATAACAATAAAGTTTTAGCTGTGTTACTTAAAATCAAGGAATCAATGCATTGCAACAAAAAAATGACTTCAAGTAAGAAAATAAATAGAATATGAAATGAAAGAAAATTTGACCATCAACATGCCTTTTCCATTTAGTATCAATGTGGAATATAAACTGTCTTACAGTGGATTACAAAATAGGTCTCTGAAAGCCCAACTTATGGACCCTCATACAATCTTCCTTGTGTCTATTTAAAGTACACAAAGTATTACTATAGATCCTATTTTCTAGTTTACAGTTTGTAATAGGATCTAGTCAATGCCTATCTTCTAGGAGAATCAACTCAAACGAGCACTTATAATGCCANACCCTCATACAATCTTCCTTGTGTCTATTTAAAGTACACAAAGTATTACTATAGATCCTATTTTCTAGTTTACAGTTTGTAATAGGATCTAGTCAATGCCTATCTTCTAGGAGAATCAACTCAAACGAGCACTTATAATGCCAGTATAGTAGAAGGCTCAACAACTAACCCAAAATATCTTTTACAAAAACTTGGCAAATCCCACAAAATTTGGAATCATATCTTACTGAGTTGTTCCATCCAAAATATCAAAATTTCATTTGATCCAAATATAGGAATTGAACTGTTCATCTTTTTCTCCCTAAGTAATAGCATCAAAACATTCAAAACCGTAGGAAAGAACTTCATAACCCATCATGGTATAATGACTGCATTGGCTTTGGTGTCTCTTTTCTTCAGTTTGGTTGTTAACACAACATTATGCCAATATAACCTGAAATTTGATTCTCGTACCTCCTTAAGCAGTGCTTTTTGTTCTTTTCTTTTCCTTTTAAAATCATGTATCTTCTCTTGTTGCTTGGCATTCCATTGCTCCACTAGATCTTTCTCTTTCTTTAATTGTTTTACCATACCCTGTAGCTCCTTAATCATGTCTTTTTCTTTTATAATTTTAACTTTAAACTTTGGATATTCCTCTATAGGTGCAGGTAGATTCAGTTCTACAGTAGCTTGAGGTTTTCTAAAATTGATCATATATCTTGAAGATAATCCAGAGCTACGATCTTCATCTTTAGTGCTATCAGAATCCCTGGTCTCTAGAAAGTTTGGAATCTGGTCTGGTTCTACAAAATGATCATCTTTGTTATTAGAAACTACATATGTACTTCTAAACACAGTTTCAAATTTTGAAGTTGATTTAGTGGTTTCTCTTGTCATAAGTCTCCTAGAGTATTGAGCAACCTATTTTCCCTTTTCTTGTCTCTTTCTCAGTCATGTGCAAAGAAGGTGTCTCTACCTGTTTTTTGATGCTTGTCTTGGAATCTTCTGAATTATCCTCTATAATTATAAGATTCTCCTTTTTAATGGACAGATGAAACATGGCCTTTGAATTTAATCTAAATTTATTGGCAGCTCTGGTAGAGTTTCTCCTAGGGAACTTAGGCACATGTGTTGGCTTTTTTCTCTATTTTTTTCCTTTTGCATTCTTCTGATTTGTAGATTTTTGTTTCTCCTTGACTGGAGTCTGAAAATTCCAATGCTAAAGCCTGGATTAAGAAATATGTCAATGTCTTCATTTGGTTTATATTTCTTACCTCGACTAGTGGTAGATTCCTCGTGATCTTTACCTACAGGCAAATCTCCAATGGTTTGCTAAGTTTGCAATTTCCTCTTGCTAGCCCGAGTTACCCTAGCTACTGGTGATTCTTCTTTAATTAATAACTCAATGGTTTTACCACTCTGTTTATGTTGGGATGATTTCATCCCTTTGACATTTTTGGATTTAGTTCACTGTAAATTGTTTCTTAAAGACTGGATTAGCCAATCCCAGGATCTATGGACTTCGTTTAAATAGAAGATACCAATGTCCTAATTAAACCTTGATGAAAGAGACTACCTTTAGCTGTAGCAGGATGTGATTGCACCCTCTTGGACATTTTAGATAAACTCTTAAGCATAAAGTAGGGTAAATTAAGAGGATAATCACCATTAATATGAATTAACAATCTGATATGATAGAGATAAACCAATGAAAACTTGCCCTCACACGAAATGTACATGTGGATGATTAGCAAAGCGGTATGTCATTCCTTCTTTACCTAGCTATGTCGTATTATCTTTTTCCAGTTAGGGTTTTGTTTCTCTGGGATTAAAAATTGATTCACGAACTCCATAACCACATTCTTCGTCTTCCACCACCTTTCCCCATACACTGGAAATCTACAGGGTTTAGCAATTGAATGTTCAGTCACATGCATCAGTAATTTCCCAGCTATAGCTTCAAAGCCATCAAAATTTTGTGCGAAGACCATTGAAATATGTTCATCGTGCCCCTGGAAGGTTGTGAAAAATTCAAAGCAACCAACATCTTTGAACCTATGTGCCATTTGAGGGTATGCTTCGAGTAATTCCATGCCTTCAGGCTCTAGTTTGATAATCTGGCCACTCTTCTTGGGTGCCATACTGCTGATATGATCTTGTAAACAAATCTGAGAAGATTGATGATTTGAATTCTCAGTTTATCGTGGGATGTTAAGAACTAAAAATCACTTCTTTCTTCGATTTGACCCCTGCACAAAATAACCGACGCACTAAAATAGAAGGTGATGATTATGTTTATTATATTCAAACATGTTGATTTGATGCAAGTGTGGAGGGTACATATCAATCCATCGTATGTAGTTGTTATTATTGCACTATCAACCCAAAAATAGATCATGAAGAGGCATGTGGATCCTCTAATCATGATTTGAGAAATTATGATGCGATTAGGGCTGGATGGTACATGTAAAAATATGATTAATTCTAGCACTGCAGGAATAACGTTATTCCTATAGCGCCTTCTCCGACTTGGAAAAAAAATAAAAATAAAAATAATGAATGGACAAGTGATGTGACAAGATTTATCATATCAAATCCTAAACCTTTAAAACTTCAAGAATCATTTAAAAGTGCAATAAAAATTGGAAAAAATGACCCTTCAAACCAAGAGGTAAAAACAAAGTTTTGACAAAAAGCATAAGCAGGAGGAAACAAGGAAAAGGGACACTCACTTAATCAAAAACAAAGTTAGAGACTAACAGGTAGAATTAATCAAAGAATAAAACAACTCAATCAAGAGTTGACAGGAATGGGGGATGATAATACAATTACAAACTGAATTTGAAGAAATTGAAAAGATAAAAACTAGACCTAACTCTTTTGATGTAGGAACCATCACTAAAGATGCGATTCTTGATTGTGATGTAAAAGATGAAAGGTTGATGTGGAATGAACATATAGAGAAAAATATGATTGACTTTTTTGAAAAGCATACTAAAGACATTGGAATGAAGTTGTTGAAAAAGATGGGATGCAAAGGTGCAAGACTTGGGAAGAATGAACAAGGGATCCTAAACCCTATTGAGGCAGTGATAAGACCAAATAATGCGAGCCTCGGTTTTCATAAAATGAATTATTTATCCAAATTCGTTGAGGAAAGACAACATGATAAATGCCAAAAAAGTGATTATGACAGGAATGAGTCAAGTTCGTGTTCTTGTGATTGTTGTGGTAGAAAATGGTATATTATAAACAAATGTTGGCACTTACATCCTAGTGAGTTTTATAGCATGAGTAATCATTGTGTGAGAAGGTATTTGATGGACAGTAAATTATGTAACCTGATGTTCAAATGATTTTATTCTTTCACATTGTCTCACATTACAATAAATGATGAACAAAGAACAAGCAATTGATCTGTTGAAGATAACGAGCAAAAGATTTTACATATTGTTCTACATTTTGAATTCAAAGCATTGTTGTAAACATCATAGAAAAATAGGCAAAAGGGGTTGGATCCATTGGTAAGGAGTGGGGAGTTTTTCACCAATGGGCAAGGTTCAATTCTCGCAAGGGATTTTCCTAGATTCGTGGGATCACCTTGAGGTAGTAGTTGAATGGGTCATTGCACCCAAAAGGATTCTATTGAATGATTTAATGACCCATGCACACATAAGTGGATCAAATCCCACCCCATGTCCTTCAAATTTTAAAGCCCAAGGGATTATCTCAACTAGTGGTCGCCAACCTCTCTATGCATTTAGCTAGTTCTATGCCAACAGGTCCCCGGTTTGAATCCCCCAAGGTGAGTCACACTAGTCTACCACAATGGGTTTACTATGGATGTCATCTATGAATGTGGAGAAGCATCCATTGGGTTTCCCTGCAAGGTTTTCCTTGGGAAAGAAAACATCAACGAAAGATCGTCAACATCATCAAGTTTTCATCATGTCAAGTGACAAACAAAAAATCACAAAGTAAAAATCACGATTTAAAAAAAAAACACACCACATCACAATTTTTTTCAAAAAATTGCACCACAATGAGAAAACATTGCCCAAGGCGTTGATTTTTTGCATATAAATACCCATAATCTGATCTCCCCCTCATTTTTGTTTGTAACAATTGGGGATTGAGAGAAAAAGAGTTGTGCCATCATATTCCATTGATTTTAGTCGGGGAAAATAAGTATTTTTATTGCCATCAAAGAATATTTTTTGGAGTGGGATTGATTTCCATTTGTTATTTTCATATTCCCAAGTATGTGTTAAATTTCCAATGTGTAATTAGTTTTTTTTTAGACTTATGTAAGGGTTTCAATTCGCTATGTTTTTTTTCCCAAGGGATTAGCTCAACTAGTGGTCGCTGATGTCACTAGGCATTTAGCTAGTTTTATGCCAGCAGGTCCCTAGTTTGAATCCCCCTAGGTGAGGCACACTAATCTACCATAACAGGTTTACTATGAATTCCATCCATGAATGTGAGGAAGCATCCATTGGGTTTCACTGCAAGGTTTTCCTTGGGAAAAAACACATCAACAAAAAATCGTCGACATTGTCAAGTTTTCGTTATGTCAAGTGCCAAACAAAAAATCACAAAGCAAAAATCATGATTTAAAAAAAAAAAACACTGCATCCCAATTTTTTTTCAAAAAATTGCACCACAACGAGAAAGCATCGTCGAAGGCGCTGATTTTTTGCATATAAATACCCGTAATCTGATTTTTCCCTCATTTTTGTTTGCAATAATTGGGGATTGAGAGCAAAGGAGTTGTGCCATCATCTTCCATTGATTTTAGTAGGGGCAAAAAAGCATTTTCATTGCCATAAAAGAATATTTTTTGGAGTGGCACTGATTTCCATTTGCTATCTTCATATTCCCAAGTATGTGTAAAATTTCTAGCGTGTAATTTGTTTTTTTTTAGACTTGTGTAAGGATTTTAATGTGCAGAATGTTTGCTTCTTATTGTTGATTTTTTATGGGAGATTGAAGGATATTTTAGGTAAGATGTTTTTTTACAAGCATTCTTTTATATTCATTTGTTTTTATTTTTTTTCCTAGTCGCCTTGCCAACATGTTGAAGGCTTTGGACCCATTTTTGCAACATGGTGAACCTCATATCAAGACAAATTGCATAAATTTGAATTGTAAGATCTATAGAAAGGATATGACATGATGGATTAGCCACTTGAAATACCACCTTGATAGAATACAAGACGTAAGGTTAAGTTTTTTCCTTATAAAACCCCAAAAATCATGCAAAGTTCCCATCAAGCTATTAATGAAAAGAATAAGAAGAAGGAAGACAACACAATTATCCAACTTGAAATTGAACTCGAAGGAGTAACTAGAATCTCAAAAACCACAGACATATCCAAGATAGAGGAAAGTGAGAGGGACTCCACAAGTTCACCTTTCTTTGCTCTGAGAACCATACTTGGGACACAACCTTCCATGGATCTATTATCCCCATTTCTATGGATAACTAAGGAGATGATGTCTTGAGGCCCTTAGGTTGTAGACATGGAGTACTGACTGACATATGGTTGACAACGTCCACTTGCACAAACAGAGACCCACTGCACCACCACAGGTCTTAGGTTCATCATTAGGGTATCCACCTTCCAGATGCTCGCCCAAAGAGGTCTTGAGAACAATGAAATGTTTGAGCTAAAAAACCAAAGACCTACAAAAGCAAACACATAATATAAATGTCCCACTTGTTGAGGGATCTACACAAGGTGTTTTACAAGCTAGACTATATCCCCATGGCACCATGTGTACCTCTTCTTTCAAGTGGAACTCTGGTACTACCCCCCCCCCCAAGCTAATCAATTAACCCATAGGAAGTACCTAGTATTTGGACCTTAATTAATTAATGGCAATAAATGGGCTTCGAAAAAATATGCATTGAAGGTGTAGCATACCCTCTACAAAGGCACCAATAAATGAGACACTACGATCCCTTGTATGTCATGAATCCCATCCCCAAAATTCTTGCCCCCATCCATGTCACTTTCTCCACATGACCTAGAGAGAGGTCCACTTGGGAAACACTCCTAGACTTGAGGTATGATTCACCCAATATGTCACATTGTCAACCCTCCCATACCTAAACTTTGCAAATTGTATAGGGTCTTTGAGCACTTGTTTAGTTTGATGAGGTGGTTTTTGATGCACATGCTTAGGTGGCTCTTTTATTGATTTGATTTACTTATCATGATGCATTTGACTTGAGATCCTTGGAGGGCATATTCATTGTCTTTGCAGAACTTAGTTGGTGGACAATTTTGGGAGAAAAAACCTAGCTTGTGCTTCCTTGGGGCTTGAAGCCCACAGGTTGGATACCATGACCCACACCTTGGGAGAAGAATGAAGACTAACGTTTTCTTTGGAGGCAAAAACAGACACCATCGAGGACCTTACCTAGCCCAACATTTGACTTCTTGAGGACAAAACATCACATTTTGAGAGCTTGACGTCACCCTAGGGATAGGGTTTTGGTGGTGAAGGTTATGGTGAAGGACAAACACTTTTAGGAGGATTTGTATAAATAAGAATCATTTCATTTCATTTTGATCATAGCTCTCCCATTGTAAGACTACTTGGCTGAAATTTGCGCCCTACTTGGGCAATTTTATCTATCGATCTTGCTACTATCTCTTGTGATGAGTTTTCTTGGCTATTGGATGAATAAGTAAGGCGCTATCTTTCTTGGAGGTTATTTATTGCTTTTATGGTGGATTTTTCTTAGTTAAAAGGAGTTTATCTTGTTAGTGCTTGGACTAGGTAAGGAATCTCTCTTGTTATTGTTTATTTTCTTGGTTGCAAGGTTAATTTGTTAATATTTTGGGGAGTATAAGGGTATACAACCCCACTAAGGCCATCATAATTGTTTTGGAATAAATTGTTGCACAAAGGAATACTAGGAAGAGTAAAAGGGTTTACACCCTCCTAGGTCTTTCCTAGCTAGTTTTGCTTGCCTTGGGGAGTAAAAGGGCTTACACCCCCAAGGAAGTAGCACAACTAGCTCTTTATTTTTACGACTCCATAACCCAATAGTTAAAGGCACTAATATCTTACATTGAAGAAATAAAATCATTGCATTGGGAAACGTAGAATCACAAGATATTGAAATTGTTTAAGTTGGAATCTTTTCTATATGCTTTAAGTTTTCCAAAGCCTCTAGGGCGTCTAGATTGGTCAAGTGCATCTTGAGCTATAGCTAATTAAAATCTACAACCATTAGGGTTTCAAAAAATCATCTTCTATTTTGATTCTAACTTGCAATTAAACCGTGGATATATGTTGGTAAACCATCATTATCATTTTGTTGCTAATTAAGGAACTCACTGTCGGATTACTTGCTTTTTTTCATGGTTAAAACTTGGAGTTGTAGCAAATCTTTTCTACCGCCACTTGGTTGTTACAAACTTACTCTGAAAACTTCATATAACAACCTTCTAAAATCACTAAAGATTGTGCTAAAGTATTGGGGATTAATCTACATGTTTTATGCTTCATTCTCTAACAATTATTTGATTCTTTAAGTGGTTCAATGTGCAGTAATTGATTATTTTCTTTGTTGATATATACTCTTGTTTATTGTTGTAATTAGGAACAACAAGTTTAACTTGCTAGTCCACTTAACTTTGAGATTGTATACGTTTTTCTTCTTGTGTCTCGGGAAGGTACAATTCTCTTCCGTAGGTACCCAAACACTTGGCAACCATAAACCATCACCGAGACTCATTATAAAACCACCTCTCACTTAGCAACTTGACCTATAGGGGCATCACTCCCATTGTCTCAATTTTTGTTTCATTTCCTCCTAGGGTCACCTGAGATTCTCCCCTTGTGTTGGATTTCTCCTTCACTAAAGCGAGGGGAGGGTTTATATAAGGTCACAGTGGGTAAATTCTCCCACCATTATCGTCATCTAGTGGATTGGGTCGGGATTTTCCTAACCTATAGTTTGTGTGATAACATTTTGGCGTCGTTGTCGGGTAGGGTTTTGAATCCTTCTTTTGTGCCCTAATGACACTTTGGCAAGCTTCAATCCCAAAGGATTACCTCTAGATTGTCTGGCAACTCCACTTGAAGGACGTTCCCCTTCCACCCTTAATGATATTTTCATAAAGTTCGTCTRACGACTCCATTGAGGTATTACCCTAAGTAATGGAACTATGGCCTCACAAGACTTACCATGGGCATTCCATAAGTTGTACCCTCCTATTGATGTTCATAATATCCCTAGATATCCAAATCATTTCTCTACGGAGTGGAGGGAAAGTTGCCCTAAATTTAATGGTGATCCATCTCTAGCAGTCACCGATGTCGGATATTATATCAACACATGAAGATGTGTTGATGAAATGTTTTTTTATCTTCACTGGAATCAAGTCAAAGGAGTTGGCTTCAACACTCATGTAATCCAAAAATTATCCCATCTTCTACAAAGATCATTGAAGAATTTCTCAGGCATTATCGACCAGCTACTCATAATTTGAAAGATACTTTCCAAGAGCTCAAACAAGCTCTTTGCAAAAATGGTTTTCTGGTGAATGGCGAGGACAATAGATGAGGAATGGAAAACTGTCGAAGAGTATCATCCACCTATTGTAGAAGAATAACATATCCATGAAGAAAGCGACCAAAAATATCTCAATGATGAAGACCGAGATGAGACATCGGTGTCCATTGTCCCGCTTGAAAAAGATGAAGTCTTTCAGCCTTGCTTTCCTTTGCACATGAAGTTGAAAAAGCAATTAATCTCAATGATGAAGAATTTGAAGATCCAGTTGAAGCCACCCTAGCCTATGTTCCTCTTGGACAGGAAGACAAAGAGACAGTCATTTTTAGTCATACTAGTGGTCTTATGAAGGAAACCTTGGATATGGTTGATGAGTATATAGACACTTTCATATAGACTGGGAGACGCACATGGGATTTTGGTCATTTAATTTTTTATAAAGACCCCATTTACGACATTGAGGGTAGCTCTCAAGCAAAACGAGTTGATTTGTCATCTTCAGAAGACCAGTCTTCATGTGTATATGATTCAGATGTTTGGAAGCTTGATGATGATATGGTTACAGATTTGTTTCATTCATTCGAGGATGACCTGTCACTACATTTTCAGTGTGGTTTTCAGTCATCCCTTGTGAGTTGTGATGCATATCCTTTTGTGATGCAAAATTTTTCTATGAGGACTTTCAGCCACCTTCATCCTCAATTTTAGATGAACACCAGGATGTGGCCATCCCAGAGGAATCAAAGTCTCACTTTACAAAGAGAAAGTATTTTCATATTGGGGATTTTCATGAGGATTCATAGATGAAGAAGCAATGTTTTTCTAGACCCGAGTCTGTCCCTTACCTCATTTCTTCTTCTCAAGGAAATCATGGGGTCTTCTTGGGATCTCTCATGTCTTTTCTCAGTCTTCAAGAAGTAGCGATCATGCTATTGGGAATGAAGATGAGCCATAATCTACATATGGTATCCATCTTCATAGATGGATTGATCGAGCATGTGGCTATCCTTTCTGGAAGGATTTTCGAGATGATCAGAATTGTGGCTGCTCTTTTCAGCTATATTTCCTCCCTCCCACCCATCTCCATGAGTTTCATTTCATGATTGATTATGTCTATTTATGCTCATGATTATTATGTGCTCAATTTATCCTTCTTGTATTGCATGATTAAGCATAGGGGAAGATACCTTGATGAAATGATGAACACATGGTTGCATTGGTTGTATGACTTCACCTGACATCACCTATCACCTGATCTTCAGGGCCCCAAGGCCCCAGGTAAGTAGGTAGGTCATCTTGATTTATTGCATTTTCATATTGATTGTTCAAAGTAGTTTAGTTCCATATCATCTTTGATTTTCATTTTTCTCTACTTGCATTATTGATTTACATATTTCTCTTTTCATCATATATATGAAAAATGCAAAAAAAAATATTTTCTAGATTAATTAGTTGTCATTTTTTAAGTTTTGGATTTCTTTATATGGACAAAGGATGAGTGATCCATCCTAAACTTAACAATTCTCTATTTCGTTGTGTGTAGCCACGGGTCTACCAGGAGATGTTGAGGCTCTCATGCACTCTACGACGAGTACATGTCCCCAAGTAGGAGCCATATGTTATCCCCATTTCTAGGGATAACTAAGGAGATTATGTCTCGAGGCCCTCAGGTTGCAGACATGGAGTATCGAGAGGCATATGGCTAACAACGTCCACTTGCATAGACAAAGACCCATCACACCACCACAAGTCTCAGGTTCATCATGAGCGTATCCACCACATCAGCTGACTTCTGAAAGACATTGGGTCTTGCTCCATGAGGTGCAAGTCAGGTATTATCGTGAGTGTCATTTCAATATTTGAGGCATTTGAGTTTGTTGCATTTAAAACTGCTTTTGATTATGTAACGTCTACTTGGAAACTATGTTCTTTGTCTTGTTTCACCTTGGTGGTTGACATTGTGCCTTAGTAAGTGGTCACCCTTAGGAATAGGTTTTCTACTAGTAGGTCCCCTTGACAGGTCATCATACCATTCACAACCATACTTGCCAATTTCAACACGTCATCCCCTCATCTCCTTATCTTTTGGGATTTTCGGGTATATTGACCCAAGAAGGGATTGTCCCTCATTTCATGGGAAGAAGGGGTTGAAGGCCCAGAGGAAATATAGCTGGAAAAAGATAAAATCCATATTATGAACCTTCCAGTTGCTCACCCAAAGCGGTCTTGAAAACAATGAAATGTTTCTCCTAAAAAATCAAATACCTACAAAATCAAACACGTAATATAAATGACCCACTTGTTGAGGGATCTACACAAGGTGCATTACAAGCTAGACTATACCCCCATGGCACCATGTGTACCTATCCCTTCAAATGACACTGTGGTATTTCCCCCCCAAGCTAATCGATTAACCCATAGGGAGTACCCAGTATTTGGACCTTAATTAATTAATGTAAATAAATGGGCTTGGAAAACAGATGAATTGAAAACGAAGGTGAAACACACCCTCTACAAAGGCACCCATAAATGAGACACTA